>JAKCPI010013232.1:0-13328 GCA_023213315.1 Euborellia annulipes | reverse complement strand
TACTAGTTGTGATCTCAATATGAAATTGTGCTAGGTTTTCCAATTTTCTCGAAATTCCCTTTAAAGATTTCTTTCAAATTTTAAATATTTGCTATTTTCGGGATAGAAAACATATTGCGCTAGGTCTGGTCTTCGGGAAACCTCGAGTACTAGTACCTTACTGGTGTACTTTTTTAGTTTTTTCCAATTTTCTCAAAATCATTTTTAACCTTTTCTTTCAAATTTTAAATAGTTCCTAGTTCCGGTATAGAAAACAAATTGCACTAGGTCTCGTCTTCGGGAAACCTCGAGTACCAGTACCTTACTGGTGTACTTTTTTAGTTTTTTCCAATTTTCCTTTTAAAGGTTTAATAATGTTCAAAGCCTAGTGGGCTTGCTTCCTGGTCAAACCCTCTCTTTACCCTGGACCAACACATTTAGAATATATCCACGAATATTAACTTTTAATTAATGTGCAATTTTATAAATTTAATTTTTTATATCAACAATTACTTTTTTTTTTTTTTTTTAAACATTCACACTTTTTTCTCATTCACACTCACACCCACACACACATTCACACAGTCTTTTCGGCAACTCAGGCCATTTAAGACTTTAGACGATAACCGTTATTGATAAATATACATATAGGGGTCCAGGCATTCTTATTTAAGCCATTTGGTATCCAATTGGCTTAAATAAAATCATCGGACTGCCTGGGGTCCGAACCCGCGACGTTTGGTATACGAGGTTAGCACGCTAACCTCTACGCCATGCCCCGAGGGCAACAATTACTTACAATGTATTAAATTTAATAATGTCAAAAAGGCCAATTAGTAGAAAAATACCTATTATTTAAATTCTATTATTAAAATACTAATTATTAATTAATTTTATTGAAAATAATAATTTTTAATTGTCTCCAGGCTGACGCATTTCCTGGGCAACTCTCTTACGTATATCTCATGATTAAAGTTTTCTTATGAGGCCCTGTCTCCTCTAAAGGGGCCCTTACACGATCAATCATACTGACAGTATTTGAGCTGATTGGCGTTTTGACTGAACGTGTATGGGCAAGACTGAAGACTGATGGCCGTTTTCTTTTTGTTTTTTTATTGTTACTTAGTGGCTGGGAACAAAGTTAGTTTAGTTAAGAAGAAAAATTAGTGGCTTCCCACAGTCGAATGGGCTAAAAAGAACTTTATTCTGACTGGTAGTCTGAATGCTACGTGTAAAATTATACTTGAATGAAGAAAATACTGACGGTTGGACTGATTCAGTCAGACTGACAGTATGATTGATCGTGTAAGGGCCCCTTAAGTATTCATCCAGTAATGTTGCTATTCCCTCAAAACTCTCCCTGGACTGTTATTTCTTATTTTGGTGTTTTTATTGATGTTTCCATTGAGGAGCAAGTTGTCTCGTTATATTTCTTTCAAATTTTAAATATTTTCCTATTTCTTCTATACAAATCAAATTCGCGCCCCCTTTACTGATGTACTTTTTTTTAGATTTTTACAATTTTATCAATATAAAAAAAGACCGAGCTCCGGCTCGGTCACCCCGGAACTATTAACATATATATAGAGGTAAGAGAAAGTAAAAAAATATTATATATTACTTTCTCTTACCTCTATATATATGTTAATATATAGAGAGAGAAAGTATTGGATTCATGTCAAAAATTCGATGTCGAGATTTTGAAGGTTATACACGTTTTGAGGTCCCCTGAATCCAAAAAAGTGGTTTTCGACACATGGTCTGTCTGTCTGTGAACAAAATATCTCAAGAACGGAAAGAGCTAGGAGTTTGAAATTTTATATTTAAGTTAGGCACCCCCCTGGGACGTGACACGAAGCTTTTGAACAAAATCGGCCAAAGAGTACTATTACTTTACTGATGTGTCAGTTTTTTTCGATTTCCTCAAAATTTGCTCCAACGATTTTTGTTTAAATTCATTCTCTTTAAAATGGATATTCTCATTTTGTCATTGAAATCTTCTGAAGGCCACTTTACTCTTGTACTCCATAGAAAAGATAGGAGAAATGGTTGCCATGGTAACAAAATATAAATATTTTCAAATAAAGAATTATATATATCATGTGTTGGTCCATGAAGTAATTATGAAAAACATATAACCAAGTATTTATTAATTTAAATAAGCGAAAAATGTAGGTACCGCCGGGAGTCGCACCACGGATCTGTCGATTTACGCTCAACATGCCCTACTACTGGACCACAGTACGCACTCGCTTATTTAAATTTATGATAGATCGCTAATTTCAGTCCACCAGAGAAACGCCGCTCAAATCAAGCGTTCAGATTTCTCCGTTGTTGAGGCGCGATCTAGATGGACGTTTTGAGATATTCTCTCAATTATGCAATTAATAAATAAAGAATTATATATATCATGTGTTGGTCCATGAAGTAATTATGAAAAATATATAACCAAGTATTTATTAATTTATAAATATTTTCACATATAAATTGTACATCTTGAAATCGAATGTACCGTACTGTCGGAAACTAAATATATGTCGACACGAAAAATCTGGTGTCACAAGCACAGAACACAACTTTCGATTACCGAAGGTAGGAGAAAGTTGTGTGCTGTGCGCCAGTCACACCAGATTTTTTTTAATGGAAACTTTCATGGTTCAACCCTAGATAATTTTCAATAAAGATTTTCATTTTCTTTTATAAAAACAATGAAATAATCACAAGTAGAAAACGCATGGGTGGGACTTAATATTGTCCCCAGGGGCGCCGGAACGAATTTGAATCAGGGGGGGGGGGAAATTTTTTTTTAGAAAATTAAAATGATTTAATATGTTTAAATAGTATAAAACAAAAACAAATCTACTATAAAACTTTAAAAATTTTAAATAAAATCACAATTTTAATAAAATTAAAATTTTAAAAAATTTGGTAGTGATTTTATCAAAAATTTTGGAAAAAATTTGGAAAAAAATGAATTTCTTACTCTTTTAATTTTTTTTTAATTTAGAAGATTTTATTTTTCAAAAGTAAAAATATATCATTTTTAAAAATAAATGAAATAAAAAGAAATTTTGCCCCCTTTGCCCACCCCCCTGTAGGATGCCAGGGGGGAGGGTACCCTTGCCCCCCCCCCCAGTTCCGGCGCCTATGATTGTCCCTCACTGTATGCCAAGAGATTAGTGTGGCGAGGACGGCGTACGATATGGGGCTACTTGGATGACAACGCCGAGGAGCACCTAGGATGAGTTGGCTTCATCGGGTTAAGAGAGATATGACAGAGCTTGGCCTGTCGGAGAGAACAGCATTGGATAGGGGCGAGTGGAGAGGGAGAATAAGGTCAGCCAACCCCGCACCGCGGGAATAATAAGGGCGAGGACAGAGTAAGAAGAAGAAATAAATAAATCTACTAACAACCCGATTAGAGTTATCGGTTTATAAAATAAGATATAAGAATTTCTATGTTTGAATCACAAAAGTTTCAAAAAAAATTGTTCATATTCAAAGAAAAAAATCTGGTGTGACTGGCGCACAACACACAACTTTCTCTTACCTTCGGTAATCCAAAGTTATGTACTGTGCTTGTATCACCTGATTTTTTGTGTCGACATGTATTTAGTTTCCGGCAGTACGGTACATTCGATTTTCAAGATGTAAAATTTATAAGTATGGGAAAATATTTATATTTTGTTAACATGGCAACCATTTCTCCTATCTTCCCTATGAAATACAAGAGTAAAGTGGTCTTCAGAAGATTTCAATTGCAAAATGAGAATATACATTTTAAAGAGTATCAAAAAAATAATTGATTTTTGAATTTTAAAAAAAATATTTGGAGCAAATTTAGAGAAAATTGAAAAAAACTGAAAAAGTGCATCAGTAAAGTACTAGTACTCTTTGGCCGATTTTGTTCAAAAGCTTCGTGTCACGTCCCATGGGGGGTGCCTAACTTAAATATAAAATTTCAACCTCCTAGTTCTTTTCGTTCTTGAGATATTTTGTTCACAGACAGACAGACCATGTCGCGGAAACCACTTTTTTGGATTCAGGGGACCTCAAAACGTGTATATCCATCAAAATCTCGACATCGAATTTTTGACATGAATCCAATACTTTCTCTCTCTATATATTAACATATATATATATATATAGGTAAGAGAAAGTAAAAAATAGGAAATAAACAAGGTTATCTATTGTAGTTCCAATTCTAAAGGGCAATGAGACGGCTATTAATTTAAATAATAAAATAATAAGAATTTTAACTCACCTAAATATTCTCCCCCTTTTTGGTATTCGAGCCTTTGAAGAGACAAAACGATGTGACGGTGAGAACAGAGAAATTGACTTCATTATGGTAGAGAAATGTCTGGAAAAAGAAATAAATAATTTTATTAAAACCTTTGGAAAATAATTATATATATATATAACTAATATCCGTGCTTGATAAGTTTTCTCGCGACTTAATTCGAGAAAACTTATCTTGGGTTTAACTAGGCCTTTCACGCTCTCATTTCCCATTTGCAGAGGACGGACTCCCCAACCCAATAAACACAAAAGCATCTAGCAAATAGCTGATTACTTATTTACACTCCAACGTTTTAGTTTGAAAACCACCAACTCAAAGCTCTATCGACTAGTTAGTATTATGCCGTGTTAAATGGACAAATATACAAAGTTCTCAAACAAAATGGTTTATTTTTGTAATTATTTCATTGATTTGTTTTTTTGTTTTTTTAATAAAAAAAATTTTCCAATAGAGAATTCGATCATCTTTTATAAAAACAAAGGAAAAATCACATGAAGAAAAAGCATGTTGTTTGGACTCACTGTGCATAAGAAAAGTAAGTCATAAATAAGGCAAGAATTAAAAGTTGGGGATCTGAATCCTGATATATTAATAGACTTCTTTATCGGAGATTAGAACTGAACAATAAAAAATGTGAGAGAAAATCAAGAGAGATTTGGTTTTGGGGGAGTCTGGAATTTTTATTCATAAATAAAGAAACAAAACTACTATTTTAAAGATAAATTACCACCCTAAAATTTTAATATTACTGAGTAAGAAACCAAAATACCCGGTATATTTAGTAAATTTAGGCCCTCTTTAATACAACGCCTGTATAAATGTTTTTAATTTATCTAAATCACATCATATGATATGTTAAAAATTTCTTGAAAATAAAAATGATTTATTTTTTATATTCCCTTATAAAATTTCAATATTTATTAAACAAATAAATAAGACGGGTGATCCTTCTGACTACCTCTGTCTTTTAAATTGAGCTTATTTTTTATACTAATTCATTCCCACATCCTCAAATTGCCTTTTTATAAACCTGGCTTTTATTTTAATCATTAAATATTTCAGGATTCATTAATTAATTCTATTGAAGGTATAAAGATATCAACCAATTTGGAATAAACGAGGTTCAATAGAACAGCTGCAATTTCAAGCAATCATTTAGTTAATTTCTTTTTTATATTTTTAAAGTGAAAACTTATTTGGGAGTAGCTCATTCATAATAATATTTGAGTCTGATCCGTCACGTCACGATCATTTGAAGGAAGTGTTCAAACGTCTGCTAATTATCTCATTTTAATTTGTTTAAATAATTGTATGTATAATATAATAATAATAATTGTTAATAAATTGTATATATATATACACCGGTATTCTATTTTTCTAATAAGAAAATTTAAACAAATTAAAATGAGATAATTAGCAGGTATTTGAACACTTCCTCCAAATGATCGTGACGTGACGGTCAGACTCAAATATTACTTTATGAATGAGCTACTCCCAAATAAGTTTTCACTTTAAAAATATAAAAAAAGAACTAGGTACTACTCCCAGGGAGTAGCTCATTCATAAGGTAATATTTGAGTCTGATCCGTCACGTCACGATCATTTGGAGGAAGTGTTCAAATACATGCTAATTATCTCATTTTAATTTGTTTAAATTTTCTTATTAGAAAAAATAAAATACCGGTGTATATATATATACAATTTATTAACAATTATTATTATTATATTATTACAATACAATTATTTAAACAAATTAAAATGAGATAATTAGCAGACGTTTGAACACTTCCTTCAAATGATCGTGACGTGACGGATCAGACTCAAATATTACTTTATGAATGAGCTAGTCCCAAATAAGTTTTCACTTTAAAAATATAAAAAAGAAATTAACTAAATGATTGCTTGAAATTGCAGCTGTTCTATTGAACCTCGTTTATTCCAAATTGGTTGATATTTTTATACCTTCAAAAGAATTAATTAATGAATACTGATGAATTTAATGATTAAAATAAAAAGCCAGGTTTATAAAAAATCAATTTGAGGATGTGGGATCTGAATTAGTATGAAAATAAAAGCTCATATATATATATATTGCCCTATGTATTTAATGGACGTTTAAAAAAATTTTTATTGTATGAAATACCATAAATTGCAACCTAAGACATCGTAGACTTTAAATATAAAAAAAGAAATATTTTATTTATCATTAAAAAGTGATTCCTAGACGTTTAGATTATGCTCATCATCATGAATATAAGGTGTCAAATGACATAGTTGGAGTTAGTTTTTTTGTTATAGCCGACTTGGAATAGAACGACAGCAAAGATCTAACATCTTATTTACCTTGGTAATAAGTACAATTGATAATCTTAATGATAAATAAAAGTTTTGCTTTATATTATTTATTAAGAGAGAAACTATCTGAGCTCGAGTTCAATATGTCAACTAATTTACTAATTACCACCACCAGAAGGGAATAAAATTTCTTATTTACATAAAATAACATTGCTTACCTTTAGCTGTTGAAATTTTCCTTTTATTAATTGCCAACTCTTTTATTGCCTTGTAAAAATACTGCATCAATGGGTCGAAGGTGAGCTCATCAGAGAAGCCTATAAAAAAATAATAATTAATATTTAATACTCATCAAAACATTCAATTTTTTAATTAAATAACACTTTAAAAATACCTTAATTTTATTTATTCGACTTTTAATCAGTTGGCCAAGTAGTGTCAAAGGGAACACGATGATATGCACAAAATGGAAATCACACGAAATTCACATTTTCACTCTGTTCAATTAATCCATTTGATTATTTTCATATTTGATAAGAAATATAGTTTATATTAAACACTAGAAACAGCACAGGAATTATTTTTTCATGAAAATATAGAACTGTCATATTTGGTCATTAAAATTTTCTTCAATCGCATTATCCGATTCCAAAAAGTTTATATTCATTTTGAAGCTCGTTTAATATATAATAGATATAAATAATCCATTTGAATGTAAATGATTAGTATTATATGGATAATTAAGATTAATTTTTCATCACACGGGTTTTTACTTGTTATGGAGGGAGTCAAAGATGGCCAAAGAGATAGAACAAAAGAGATAGCAATTATAATTGCTCAAACAGGGAGCAACGAGAATAAAAAAGAAAGGTTAATATTATTTAAAAATTATTCTGAATTAATCATTTTAAATATATTTAAAAAAATAATTTATTAATTTTTTCAATTAGATATTATTAGTATCTATAAAATTTTATTTTTAAATAATAAATTTATAGTTACATAATCTAGGCGTTTTGAATTAAATAAATTTTAAATTAAAAATAAAAATAATTGGCTGGCATTTTATTGTAATTTTTATAATTTTTTAAATATATTAGTAAAAAAATAATTTAAAAAAATGCAGCCATGGTTTTTCCTTTTTATTAATCTTACGGTGACGTTTCGATCCCAGTAGAGGTCATCTTCAGCAGTGGCCTCATTTGGGATAAAATTTAAATTTTCATTTAATTATCGGCGCCAACCTCTTTCGATGTACCCTCCATTAGGAATCTTTGTTGTTATTTAATTTTCCATATATATTATTTATTAGGCTACTTAATATTATTTCTTTTGGACTCCCATATTTTTTTCTGGAGGATATTTATTTTAAAAAAATAGTTAATTATAAAGTGTTAAATCAAGACTAAAATTTTATTTATATTCTTTGAATTTTTGAATATGCATTTAGTAGTGAGATAATCCCTGCACGAGGGGGACATAATTCGCGCTCAAACTCCCAGGAAATTTAGTGAGATAATTCTGAGATCCATATATTCAACAGGTTAGTTTAAATTTTTTTTTTTTTTTTTTTTAATTACATTCACTGTTTCCAACCTTTTTTGATGTGCGGCCCACTTTTTTCGGTAAGAAAAGCGCTGATATATATATAGCCCATATATATTAGTGTATATAATTTTTTAATCATTCCTTAAACATCCTTTGCAGTGGCGTAGCGAGGGGTAGCAGGGGGGTCACTCGTGACTTTCGGGCGCTACTACACTAAAGGGGCGCCAAATGGTCTGCAAAAAAAAAAAAAATTGCTAGAATAAATTTTATTATAATTGATTTTCTGCTGGAAAATAATTATTTTTTATGAAATTTATGTTCCAGTGTAATATAATAATTTTTTGTATTATTTTACCGATATAATATTATTTAAAGTCTTTTTCGCATGCCCCGGGGGGGGGGGGCGCGCTAAAAGGTATTGTGCCCCCGGGCGCGAAGTTAAAGCTCGCTACGCCACTGCATCCGCTGACCCAGTTCATATCATTCCTTCCCCCGCGGCCCACCAACTGGGCCGCGGCCCACAGGTTAGGGGAACAGCTGGTCTTGACTGTCAAATTTATGGAATAATTATATTTATTAGTATAAAGATGCCATCTATTCTAGATTCACACCAAAATTTGGTCTTCTTTTATTATCAGCTGATGGTGGTATTCATACCATTTGTCTCTTGATTTCTATTTTTACATTCTCTTACCTATATATATTAATATATAGAGAAAAAGTATTGGATTCATGTCAAAATTCGATGTCGAGATGATGGATATACACGCTTTGAGGTTCCCTGAATCCAAAAAATCTGTAACATTGTTGATTATATTCTAAACGTCCACTCAATAATATTTAGCTCTCTCTCTCTTTTGAATTGAATAACAGCGGTTCTCAAAGTTGTTTTTCACGACGTCTTTTTATTCGTGCTAAATCGAATGCAGAAGAGATTCTATTTTTTTGTAAACCGTGTTAAATCACAAGAACTAGGAGATTTGCCCTTGGGCTTGGTGTAGTTGGTAACGCGCCTGCCTTGTATACCATGGGTCGCGGGTTCGGACCCCAGGAAGTCCGATGATTTTATTTAATGTGGATACCAAATGGCTTAAATAAGAATGCCTGAACCCCAAATACTGAGTGTGAGTGTGAATGAGAAAAAAAGTGTGAGTGTTAAAAAAAAAAAAAAAAACTAGATTTGTAAAGAGAGGCAAAGCGCCTTCACTGTAAATAAGCAAATGAATTTTAAAATTTTAATCGTTCTTTAAATTAGAATCTTTAAAATTTTTTCGCCTCTAAAATTTTAGCGCCCATAAAATTTGTCTCCCTTGGCCCAAGCCTCCCGTGCCTTACCATAAATCAAGGGCGGATCCAGAGGTGTTTCTCGGGAGGGGGGGGTAATCTGGTGTGACTCGTCGCACAGTCATAAATCCACCAAAGCCACGAACAAGGTAACTCTTGTTTTTTAGAGCCGAAGGCGAGCATTGTGAAATTTCCAAACAGGGAGCAAGAATAAATTTGATGTATTTGCTCGCCGAGGCGATAGTCGGAGGGCTGGCGACAAAAGTGGGCAAGAGTTTTCTGAAGGCTAATATTTTCAGAATAGTGATGGAAAGATACTCTAGAGTCAGCACTTCCAGTACCGGGGGCGGGAATAAGCCGGTAAAGTTGCTAGAAGATGGTTTTTCGCATATATCTCGAAAACTATGCGGTTTTCCGCAAAAATTCATCTATACAAAAATAATCGAAATTAAATCACAAACAAAAATGGTCTAGTACATAATCACGCTAAAGTGAACGGTTCGGGAGATATAGAGGGATATTCAAATATTTCTCTACCTCAGTGTCTCCTTTCATATTAATTATAAATTTTACCCCTCTAAATATTCCGAACCGTTCACTTTAGCGTGATTATGTACTAGACCATTTTCGTTTGTAATTTAATTTCGATTATTTTTGTATAGATGAATTTTTGCGGAAAACCGCATAGTTTTCGAGATATTTCTGAAAAACCATCTCCCCGCAACTTTACCGGCTTAATCCCGCCAAAGGCCCCGGTACTGGAAGTGCTGACTCTAATTAATAAATTAATAATTAATATGGAACATTCAAGCCTAATTGCCTAAACAAATTGAGAATATACATTTTAAAAAGCATCTAATTTATGGATTATGAATTTTAATCAAAATCGGCTAACAAGTTAAAAAAAATCAGGCCATTGACTAATATTATATTCGATTCATGCTCTTGTTAGGGCAGAATTTACATCCAGCGGGTGGAGGTCCGAAACAGAGATGATTTGTTTTTAATCCAGTAATAAAAAATCTCTTTGTTTTAAAAAGTGGAAGCCCGACTACTCTTTTAAAATTAAAATTAATTAATTAGGTTGTGTGAAGTGGCCTAATTTGAATTCAACAATAGATGGCTGATAAGTGAGGCTTAATGATTTTCAATTCTTCTAATTTTCATCTCATCATTCATATATTTTATTTTTTTTTTTTTTTATCTAAAACTCTCTCTCTTTCCCCCTCCCCCACCCACCCCCCCTTTCCGCCAGCCACAAACATTTTAAAATTTTTTTAAAATCATTAATTTAAAAAAATATATATTTTTTTGGGGTGGAGGCATTTTTATTTAAGCCATTTGGTATCCAAATGACTTAAATAAAATCATCAAACTGACTGAGGTCCGAACCCGCGACGTTCGGTATACGAGGTTAGCACACTAACCTCTACACCAAGCCCCGAGGGCTCATGGTGCATATATATATTATATATCTAATAAAATGTTGGGTAGCGAGGATGCAGCCAAAGAGGTTTTACCAAATACTAATTAATACTTCGAAACTCTCTGAGCCATTGCCCACAAAGTAGAAATTAAAAAAAAACCGACTTGGCCAAATGACACATGTTCATATTGAATATGAACATGAAAAATTCCTGAACGACTGAAGATGGCAAAATAAAATTTTCGCCGAAACGTCTCTATTGGAATTGGTGTTTTTCTTTGGTCCAAAACCTCTTTGGCTGCATCCTCGCTACCCAACATTGCAATATCTACAGCCACTAACTCAACCACAGTATATCTAATAAAGTTTTCTTCAGTTTATTTAAGAAATTTAAAACTAAGTTTTTTGTTAGTAAATTTCTCAAAAAAACTTTTCAGAGAGAGGAGTTCCTCAAACCCCCAGGTATTCTATACCTGGGATGAAACGATACCACTGAGGTATCGATACTTTTACTCGATACCGTAACGGTCGCAAAGTATCGATACCAACTCGGTATCGATTGAAAAGTATCCATAGGCTACTTACTAGTATCGGTCAATTTTTTCATACAATTAAACCTAATCAAAAACAGGAGTTAGTACTGATATTATATTTATTAGGTAGAAACCCCTCTCCGATTCATTCATTTTTCTTTTTAATATAAAATTTTAAAAATTAATAGGCCTCTTAAAAATTTGATTTGTATTTATATTCTGGTAAACAAGTACAGAATGCACCTTTAGATTACCGAAAATAAGAAAAAATTGTGTGCTGTGCGACGAGTCACACCAGATTACCCCCGTCCCCCCACCCGAGAAACTCCTCTGGATCCGCTCTTGCTTGGTACTCGATTCCAAAAGTACTTGGTATCGAAAGAAAAGTATTAAGTAAGTAGGGGAGACCGGGGCAGGTTGGCCCACTAATTTTTATTTCTTTTATAAAATTTTTTATTTAATCATTTTCGTTTATGTTTTCATTTTAAAATGTTGGTGCAACCTTAAGCTACCAAATGGTCATCGTAAAAGTCTCCTAAATTGATGTTAAAATTAAAAAAAATAATTATTTCTAAAATATTTCGAGTGGGCCAACCTGCCCCGTGGTCGGGGCAGGTTGGCCCGGACCTCGGGGCAGGTTGGCCCGTTATTTTTATATGAATTAAAATCCAAGAAAATAAATTAAAACAACTTAATTTTAACACACAAAGTTTATTTTCAATTATAATTGGTTATTGCAACAGTTTCAGTAATAAATGAGTACTAAATCAAAAAAAGTATATCGTGACTTCAAGAACTTTTCCTTTTTCAGTTTTTCTTTTGTATTTACGAATCACTGTTATAACCGTGGTCCAGAGGTTGGAGATGAGAGTCAGAATGCTATGAAGAGCATTGCAGACACCTTACTTGGGCTTGGCAAGTTGGCAAAAAGAGTATCCCAACAAGGGTCTCAACATTTCTCTCCCAACGCTCAATTTGTGCTCTTTTGAAAAATCTCTTAGCCCTCGGGGCTTCGTGTAGAGGTTATCGTGCTAACCCGTTTTACAAAAAACCCCGGGTGCGCCGCCCCCAGGCCGTATGATGATATTTTTTATGCCATTTGGATACCAAATGGCTTAAATAAGAATGCCTGGACCCCCAAAATATATAATTATTAATACAACGGTTATCGTAAAAGTCTTATATGGCCTGAGTTACCGAAAAGTGTGTGAATGTAAGTGTGAATGGGAAAAAAGTGTGAATGTTTAAAAAAAAAAAGCGGAACACTTCATATCTTCCCGAACCACACATATTCAAAGAACTAGAACGTTTTAGAAAACAATGAGAACATATTCATATATCTGATAACAATTTCCCAAAAACAAACACACGTGCTCATTTATGATGCAAAATTTCCTCCAATAAACTCTCAAAAACGGCCTGTATAACATCGATATTTATAATAATTTTTATTTTGTTACTTTTACATCATTCATTGCCACTAAAATTGAAAAGATAAAACAGGGTTTAACGATTTCATACATACAATGGCAAAAAATCGAGTGGGCCAACCTCGCCCCGTCATTTTTGGGCCAACCTGCCCCAATATCATATTTGAAACAATTTTTACCCCGCACAAATCCCGTTGATGTTTTTTAATTAATATGCCATAGAGAAATAAATCCTTATACTCTAACCTTCCAACATAGTGCTCACTTTTTATCCTCGAAGTAACCAAAAGTAGATAAAACAATTTTATTAAACTAATAAAAATTCACTCCAAGCAGTAGCAAAAAACGAATAAATGATCTTCTACGCTCATGCGAATTTACTCCGTTCGCTATAGTTGTATTGGCAGACGTAGGGGGGCAGTAAGCTATTAACCTCTCATTCTGATCCGTAACACAATCGTCCAATTATTCTGCGAAATATCGCGACTGGGCCGACCTGCCCCGTGGGCCAACCTGCCCCGGTCTCCCTA
>JAKCPI010013231.1:0-13583 GCA_023213315.1 Euborellia annulipes | reverse complement strand
AAATTGATGCAATTAAACAAAGACGAAAATGTCGATATTCAATTTGTAGGACAAAATAAGATTGTGCGAAATTTTGAAAATTTAGCAAATTTTTATTTTTTGGCTTTATTATTTAATTATTTATTGAAATTATATATGGATTTGTTTTAAATTCACACTTATAAATGTTGAATGATATTTTATATCAAATGAAGCGAGTAGTGTACGACCTTGTCTAGTGTAGCCGCATTTCTTGTTATCCTGTTGTCGCTTATTGCCGCTCTTGAAACGGTCGCGCTTTACGCTTCCAGTGGACGACCAGACTTAAATAGACAAACGACTTAAAATGTTTACTTAGACTAAAAATTCTATTTATTAATTAATCAAAACGTGCAAAAAAAGAGCTCTTTCCGAAAATATTTAGGGAGATTAGATTCTGGGTTTCGAAAAAATTGTATATATATTGAATTTTTCAAAAAGATCGCAATTTTTACTTTATTACGAATTTCTTAATCGAATTTTGATAAAAAAGATATTTGTAAAAATGATTTATTTATGGTTAATTAATTAATCATTAGTTTCTTTCAATAACCCCCCTTTAAATTGATAGTTTAAAAAGTCGTTATATATATATATATATTAAAAAAAAAATGAAAAATTCAAGCTTAAAATTACTTAGGAATGTTTTTTAATTTATTTTTATATATCCAAACACTCTTACTTTAGAATTTAACACCTCTTTCCCCGTTTTTATTAATGTATTATTTGAATTTGGACCAAAAAATGAGTATCACTGGTTTTATTCAGAACTCAAGTTTAAAAAAATGTTTTTCAATGGTTCCTTTGAAAAAATTTCATCATGAACCGAAGAAAATGTTAAAATCGTTCTCTCTTTTTTAAATTCTTGGGATGATTATTTATTTATGAAATAATGAAATTAAAATAACTTTATTTAACTATATCTTCTTAGTAATAAGCATGTAACATAACATTATTTTCCTAATATTAATGTTATTATCAACTCTTATCTGATTTATTCACTAACTAAATGAATGCCAACTAAAACGACCCTATTTTTAATTAATAAAATAATACTAGTTAAATTTATATAAACTTATCTCTGAAAAATTAAAAAACCTCAATTTCTTATTGATACTAAAACAACAAATTTTTAATATTACATCCCTGCTTCTCTTTAAAAATATATTTATTTCGTCACGCTACTTTGCGATATTACACCACAGAATAAGTTCGATGAGGGCGCTGTAATCCCCCCTTCATTATCTACATTAAAAAATATTTATTTTTACAATTTCCGCAATTTTAAAATTATTTAATTTGAATTGGTCAAATTTTAACTGTTTTTATTAATTTTTTTACAGATAATTGTCTGTTTGTATATAATTTTAAACCTGGTAGCTCCAGGTAGTGGTACTCGAATGCCGTCACTTGGGCAGTTTTTAATTTGAAACTTCTCATACTTTCGAGTTAAGCTCCCTCCAGATTCTCGCTGATTAAGTTCGGCGATGATACTCGCCAAAGTTGCACGAGGCGAGGAACTAGTATCCGCACTCTCGGGTTACTCCGCGAGCCCCTCAGTACCATGAGTGACACCGAAGAAGTAGTAGCAACAGCAGCTGTTGCTGCTATTGATATTTGTGCATATAGCTATTTAGTAGCGTATCGAGATGGGGGGGGGAAGGGGGGTGCTCGGTTCGCCCCCCTCCCCCCCCGTCCTAGGCGGAGCAAGCCTTTGGCGCCCCTCGATACCGACCTAGGGGCCCTGGCGCATCCGGCTTACTCTGGTTTCCAGTTTTTTACTTAAATTTCCAGCTTTTTTTTTTGAAATTTAATAATAAATTCATTTTATATCCCAAATCAGGAGAAAAATGACAAAAAAATTCTCGAACATGATTCGAATACTAAAAAAAAAGCTCAAATGAGATTCGTATAGCTTACTATAAAAAAAAAGCCCGAACGAAAAAGGGCGCCGCAATTGGGCTTTACCTCCCCCCGCCTCCAAAGGCTAGTTACGCCGCTGTAGCTACAGTATTATAATTTTGTTTATATTTTTTAAAGAAGAAAATTAAAAAACGGTGGAGGGTCCTTTATTTATTTTTTATCTTTATGATTAGTATGTTTGGGATCTCAAATCACTGGTTCCAATTGAAAAGCTTCAAGAAATTGCATTTTGAGTCTATTGACTCATTATTAATAAAATTTTAAAATAGTTAATTTACCATAATAAACCACAATCGCTCAATGAATGGCAAAAAAAAACGCAGAAGGGCTTGCGAGGAAACACGAGAGTTTGGAGGTGCACTTCGGGTTTCCTCGCTAGCCCTTTTGTGTTTTTGGGATGCGGTCCTTTGACTTCGGAAAAAACCGCTTCAAGAGCGAAGGTAGCCGAGGCGAGTCGAAGTAGCACGAGGCGGGCCGAGCAATACCTCCACACTCTCATTCTTCGCTCAACTGCGTTCAACTTCGCGAGAGTCTGGAGGGGGTCTTTAGACCTAGATTTCACAGATTTACTAAAATTAAATATTCATTTGGAAAAAATTTCTTTTTAATTCTAATAAATTTTTGAAATTTTTTTTTTTTAATTTTAATTTATTGATATATATGAGTTCCTTGACCTGGCACTTGCTTATTTGTTTTACCTAAAATTTGTGTAATTTCGATGAATCAGAGAAAAGTTTATTATAAAAAATTAACTAATTAAAAAAAATATATATATATATATATCAAAAAATTGTATTTACAATATTATCTCTAAAAAGAAAAAACAATCGAGGCTACTTAAAAACGAAACTTCTAACAAATTTGGTCGATTATTTTTGCATCGCTTACGGCCCTAAGCGAATTTCCTTGAATGTAAACTCTGATTTCAATTGACTACCAGGGAGTACTTTCTAAACTCATTTGATTTGCCATAAGCTCACTTTAAATTGGTGCGCGGCCTTTGACTTTTTTTAATTATACCATCATACGAGAATATATCCTTTTATTATTTTGATTTTATTTTATTGCAAAAAATGTTTTCTCTAGTTTGGCCTATATTTAAAAAATACCCCTGTTGATCATAGAAAAAGAAAAAATATGCATTTTCATGTTTTGTGCCATTCAAAGCATATCCAAAAAATAATGCCATGTGAGATGCTAAATCGTTTTCATTTCTATCTAATAATATTTTTTATATAATATATTTTTATCTATATATAATATATATTTTTTATATACGAATATATTCATACAAGGTGTATAAAAATTATGAAAGAATCGTTTTCATAATTTATATAATACATATCTCTTTCATAAATTAAATAGCTAGAAGATTTAGAAGTTTTAAATTTTTTAAATCGTTTTAAAAATATACCATTTATTTATCATTTTTTTTTTATCAATTTGTTAAAAATTTTTTTTAAACTTTTTTTAAAAATATAATTCTATGAAAAAATAATTTAATTTAAAATAAATAAAGCTAGATGGTCCAAAATATCGGAGTAACCAAGCTCGGCTGTTTGTCTTTATAACAATTATATATTAGGCATTTCATTTTTCTTTTACTTACAAGGGGAGTGTACGGCCTTCCCCTCACCCATTTGAACGAAATTTTTATGTGTAGTACATAATGAAAAACAAATTTTGTTAAAGCGAGAGAATGCTCTTCTCAAGGGTTCATCTAAAAAAAAAAAAATGTTAAAGATTTGCCAGCATGTCTTAAGCCGTTGCGAAAAAGCATATTTCTAAGTCTTACTGGCTAACTGCTTTTTTTAGACGAACGCTTGAGAAGAGCATTCTCTTACTTTAACTGAATTTGTTTTTCATTAAGAACTACACATAAAATATTATTATATTTCGTTCAAATCGGTGAGGAGAAGGCCGTACACTCTTGTCAGGGATTTTTGAACTTCTCTGTATTTTTCCAGAGATAGATTTCTTTTTATATTAATATATATTAAAACTCTGACTGAGACACTTTAATAAACGAGAAAGACTTAAAAAAGCCCATTTCATCAATGTATTATTTTCAAAACAGTTAAAAAATTCAAAACGAAGCCTCTTGTAATTTAATTTTCTAAAACCATTTAATCAAAAATATATTATAATAAATTATTGCATACTTTTTATACACCCGGTATATTAACAATTCCTTAATGCACCCTTTAATAATTAGGAACAAAATTCTTTAATGGCCATTTAAATTTTCATTAAGCCTCAAAAGAATTTCCGAAATCAAAAATCTTCTTTAAATAAAAAACAATAAAAAAATGCGCCAAACAAAAGAAGATTTTTCAATTTTTTTTTCTTTTATTATAAAAATAAGATACATTTACGATACAATTTTACAATTCTCAATCAATGGAGTTTTTATTTAGTAATTACAAAGATAAATTATTTCATTTTAAGTTGAGACTTTTTTCCATTTCATTATTGGCCTATTTATTAGAGATGGCCAAATCAATTCTTTTAAGTGAATCAATTCCTGACGATTCAATCTTAGAGGTGAATCGATTTTTACCCCTCCTACCCTATTTATTTTATGCCCCTGAGGTATTTATTTAGTAAAATAATTTATTTTGATAGAAATTAATTAAAATAAATAGATTCATGATAGAGAATTAATTTAAATAAAATAAAACTGAAAATAATTGATATATATATATATATTTATATTATTATTTGTAAAATTAGATTTATTTTGAAAAAAAAGTTTTTAGTCTCAACCAAAAATGAAATTTATTCAGGAGCGTATGCAGAGAGGAAGGGTAGCTTATCTTAATTTTCTAAAAAATGACATTCAATCTTGAGCATAATCTCCTCAGCGGTAGATTTATTGATTTATAAATATGTGAAATATGTTCATTTGATTGTAAAAATACCCTGGAATTATTACTATTTCCAATTATATAGCCTATATATAATCTTGTTTCTTAATTTTTAGTTTTTTCATTAGAGTTAATTTTCTAATTTTGCATTTGGTCATATAAAAAAATTAAATCTATTATATATATATATATATATTAGGGTTTTTGTCCCGTGTCCCGGTAAATCAAAAACCCTAATATCCACTAGCTTTAGATGTCCATTCACGGTTCAAAGATGGTTCTAACAAATACGATTTCAAACCATATTTGAAGAATGTATGTCCAAGTTTGCTAATGAAAATATTTATCTAATTTCCCAAAATAAATCGTAATTTTAGGGAAATACGTAGATAAAATCTTATAAATTATTCGAATATTTTTAAAGGAGATTTTTATGACTATAGATATAATAAATATTTAAAATAAAAATATTTTTGTCATTAACAATTTATTCCCCTAATACTCCTGTATACGCCACTGAACTAGAGTACACTAATACAAAGGCTTTCCTTGTTTGATATGTTCATCATCATACGATAACATTGAGCAAATTAAACAAAAAAAGAGCAAGGCTTTTTTTTTTTTCTTAAGAGATCAATTGAGAAACTCGCTTTGATTGGCAATTTGATTGACTGAGCAATATTTTCTTATTAATTTTTTTGATTCTTTCGTTGTATAAAAAAAGTGCAACGTTTTTTTTTTTTTTTTTTTTTTAAATTTTAATACTTATTTTAGTATCACACATAATGTATTTTTTTTGCAATTAATTGGTGTTTGCTAAAAGCATCACAAACAAAGTTCACTTTTTGTGCTGGTTCACTTCTAATTCACACATTTAAACAGCTAGGTTTGACATTTTTTTTTTAGCCTTTTAGATATCAGGAGGTATTTTAAGTTGGTTTTCTAGTTAATCTGATTGAAATTTAGACAAAAGAGGCTATTATTATTAAACAGTTTAATTTTAGGCCTATAAATATATTAATTAAAATTTCCCAAAGCTTCTTAAATGAATCATGATAATTAGATCTATATATTGTTAGAAAAAATTATTTTTTTTTTATATTTGATTTTAGGCTTTGTGCCGGCAAGAGCAGCTCCAAAAAAATCACCAAATCTCTGTCTACTTAATGAAGAGTGAGATGTATCAGAGCTCTCAAGCTTATTAACAGTTCATCATTAATAAGTATCCATTAGTTGATCAACATACACAAAGAATTTTGGACTTAATTAGGTATTTAAGATATTATTATCAATTTTTTTAAGGCGGGGGGGGGGGGGGGGTGGGAGGAAACGAGTATTTTGAATCATATTTGGGGTTGTGTATTCTGGTCACTGTTTCACTCTTTTAGATGATTCTTCTTTTAACTACTGTATTTTATTATATTTCCAATTATACAGTATATTAATTTAGCCATCTCTTTTTATATAGGGGTGTAAGGGATCCAATCCCTCTAGGCCTCGAATTAGAATATGCTAGTGATCTTTTTAAGTGTATTGTGGAGTTCATTCTCACATTACAGAATAGTCATGTGATCCAGAATTTGATATCCCAAATAAGAGCAGGATCAATCAAAATAAAAGTTTTTATTTCCTTTTTCGATCTCGACACTGCAACAGACTTGAGAATCCAGAAGCACAGTAAATGCCACAATTAAGTCCCCACCTGATAGCTATTGCCTTAAGTATATGGGGTATAGTGAAATAATTTTAATGACCGTAAAGGTAAAACGTAAAATCTCGTAGAGATGATTTTATTTTACCTTTTCAAATTTAACATTATTATATACTATACCATATACTTAAGGCATTAATCAGGTGGGGACTTAATTGTGGCGCTCCATACAAGACCTTAGCAGAGGGAGGGGATCCTAGGATGGATTTTTTAAACACCCCCCGCAATTCAAACATTTTCTTTAATTTATTAATTTGGGTGTGGGAATACTTCTCAGATCATCTAAACTCCTCGGAAAAAATTTTCTGGCACGGCTCTGATGACTATTATTTATTATTATATCCGAACATATCATTAATCATGAAGTAGATACTTGAATTTTTTGGCCTACTCTTGCCCAAAATTTGGAAAAATAATAATTTATTTAAATATTTACTTTTATAAAAAAGGCAGCAGTTTTACTCTATATATACAATTACCCTGCTACAATTATCCATATTTTTTATAATGATGCAAATAAATCCATATTAAAAAAATAATCATAAATTATATTATAATTAAGCTGCCAATTATCACGTTTTTTTTTTTGTTTTTTTTTTGTAAATGTTCTCTCGTGCCTAAATTTCAGTGTACAGTATAACCAAAAATCTATATCTAAAAAAAGGTTAATGAAAAGTGGAAGATAAAATTCACTGCAATAATTGTTCCCACAGTTAATCAAGTATAAAATCGCCAAGAGGATTAAATTCTCGTTGATGTGTGGCATTATAAGCTGGAAGATAACCCCATCGTTCCATTGCCTCTTGACATGAATGTTCAATTGCTCTCACTTCTGCATGAGTCAAATCGTGACGCCAATGGAATGGGGTTGATTTACTATTGCGAAATGTAGAGGAAACTCCACCCATATCTATCTTGGTATGTGTGTCGAGAAATTGACGAACAGCTGGGTGAAAATCCAATCCATAAAATGAATAGAGTTGTCGGGCTCCTTCATAAGGTTCCACTGAGAGATCTTCATAGCGAACAGCTCTAAAAAAAAGGAAATAAAATAATGAAGGGCAATAATAAAAAGTGAAAATAATCAAACTATTAATATTAATAGTTAGGAGGTGACTTAGGCTCTTCAGAGACGATCATTAAAATTGACAATTGACAATTGATGCGACTAATTGTCCTTCTTGGAGACAATTGACGCGATTGTCATTTGAATGACTGAGATGGATAGAAATTTTGATTGAAGGGCATTGATGAGAGCCATTGATGGTGTAACTAGCAATTGACAATCGTTTCGTCAGTTGCTGGCCAAAAAGTAAAATAATTTTAGTTCAGTAATAGAACTTGCGCTCGCCAAGCGGGTCCCTGTGAAAAATTATTTTTTGCAAAAGGCATTGTGACATAATATATCATATATTTACAGATATAATTTTTCTCCCAGTGGCTTGCACGATAAAAACGTCCTCTCTAATTTTAAGAATGGCTTCTCATAGCCAATTTTTACCATTTGTAACACGCTCCACATTTGTATAATTTGATGCACTGAGAATGAATTGCGTAGGCAATCAGAAATATTTGCCATTATTTTAATGTGGAAAGCAACCTGGTGTCTCCATAACCTTTACTATTTGTCCCAGCATACTTAACTTCTAAATAATTTAAATTTATAAAATGAAATAAACTTCCAAGAGCTCGAACACTACACACAGCAAGTTTACAGAACAACTAAGAATTGATTTGATGGTTTAACACATCAATCGTACCCTTCAATTAAAATTGAATTGATACAATTATAAGTTTCAATTGATCGTCTCCGGGCCACATTAGTGCAGTTGTCTAGGCTGCAATTTATGAAAAATGGCAGAAATTCAGTGCGTCTAAATTTTTTTCGCAGGGGAATTCAGCCCCCATCCCCCTCCCTCACTCCAAATCCTGAAATATAAAAAATTAATATATAGAGAGAACACCATTTTAAAATTTTTAATATTTTTCATCTTGCATGCAAAATTATTCCTTTAAAATTTATTCATTTGGGAGGATTAGAAGGGGATTACCTCACGAATCACTCTCTTTCTGGCCACGGCCTTTTCAACTAGTCAAAAAGTATTACTAGTATACTTATGTATTATTTTAGTATTAGATGAAGTGAAAATTCATTTAATTGATAGAATTTTCACTAGACAAATATAGTGAATTTCAACTTACGGTTAGCCCATCTTCTCGTGCCAAGCGAGAAATATATATTTCATTTGAATTAGCTCCCAAACAAAATAAATAGGGATGGGATCTAAATGGCCTTTGATACCGAAAAAAACCTTTGACAAATAAAAAAAAAACTCAGTTGGCACAGCATATAAAATTTTAGTCATTTTGGATTACATCAAAATTTTTAATGATCAGTTTCCAAAAAAAAAAAAAAAATTGTTATAATTTTTTTGATTCTAGGATGAAGGGTTTTATGGGTAGAAAACTCGATGGAGATATTATTAAATAAAATTTTTTTAATTTTTTTATTATTGTTTTTAGGTCGACTGTTATCATCGTCAGGACCTATGACAGTTGTACAACCGGCTGTAAAATTTCTTGCTCTAAACAGTCTGTGAGGCTATAAAATAACATCCATCCATATTTTGGTGAAGTAACTGCAGCTCATCGAAAAATGGTTATTTTTTAAAATATTATTATCATCTTAGAATTTATTTATCATCTAACAATACTTTTGAACTACTTTCTTCTTGCAAAAATCCATTCCGATCTCGGGGTTAGAAATTATAGGTTCTCCTTGTTCAATTATTTGATAATAAATGAATAATCCAAGATACACATGAGAGATTTGACCTCATACCTGAATCTGTCGGGATAGAGACTTTTCAATCGAACGGCAGCGTCATAGTCGTCGACAAGATCTGCACAAAGTCGTTGAGGATCACTACAATCAGGCCGTCCCGGACACCAATCTCGATGTTTTCTTGATTGTAATGTGCCTCTAGGATCACGTACCAATAATACGACTCGCACATTTAAACTGAAATTTATATTTAGAAAAATAGTTTAAAAAAACTGGCAAACATGTCTGAAACAGTATTTATAGTTCTTATTAAAATCTTAATAAACTGTAAGGTGTTATACTAAAAAAAATCAAATTATTTAAATATTTATGGTGCGCGTCTCGGGGTGCTGATTTTGAGAGGTTCCAGCGGTCACAATTTTGAAGCTATTGACTTCAAATTTTTTTTTTTTAATTAAAACTATTTAAAATGTCTTAAAATGTCTACAAATTATGGAAGCTCTTTTTTTGATTTTCGAAAAAAAAATGCGCCAATAATAAAAAGCATCTATTTTGTTAACACTCTTTATTTTTTTTTTTTTTTAAACACTCACACTTTTTCCCATTCACACTCACACTCACACACACATTCCCACAGTCTTTTCGGAAACCTAGGCCATTTAAGACTTTATACGATAACCGTTATTATGAATATATATATATCTACTTTTGGGGTCCAGGCGTTCTTATTTAAGCCATTCAAATGGCTTAAATAAAATCATAGGACTGCCTGGGATCCGAACCCTTATTCCCTTGGTATACAAGGAAGGTGCTCTACCAACTACACCAAGTCCGAGGGCAATCATATTAAATAAAAGATATTTTGAAAAAATTCGCTCTATATCTTATATCTTATCTTATAGATAATCAAGTTAGTAATCATTGTATTAAAGAATGATTAATTTTTTTTCTTTAATTAATTTGCTGGAACCATTCAAATGAAATGGACTAAAATGCTTGTTTCTTTATGGGCAGAACTAACACCATCTCTTGCGGCCTAGAGTAACCAGCTTCTGAATCGGCTAATAACGGGTTTTCGAGACTCGCCCCTTAAAGAGAAAATAAATATAGTTTTTTTCTTTAAAATAAAATAACTTTTGTAGCTTAGGAATATAATTTAATATTTTTAAAATAACTCTTTATGATCTCTAATTGTTAACATTTATTTATAGGTTGGATTTCTCTATTTGAATATAAATGATTAAAACCATACTCTTCATCCTGAAGCAGAGGCTCTACAAGACGAAGTCGCAGGCGAACCGTTTTCATGCTTTGGAAAGGAAACAGTCGGCAAAAAGGCGACAGAAATTCTGGAAGCCAACATAAAGCAGGTCTTCGTTGACATTGTTCCCAGAGACGAGTATTGTGTGTGAACAGCCAGATGTGCTCCTTACCGTACTCCAAGTACTCACCTACACAACAATCACATTGGTAATAACAATAAAAATTACCTAGGTATAATTATCAACTTAATTCTCTATTTCCTATTTTCAAAATAGGCATGTTTTGAGGCCCGCAGAGGTCAAAAAATCTGGTGTGACTGGTCGCATAGCACACAACTTTCTCTTATCTTCGGTAAGAAAAAGTTATGTAAAGATGCTCTTTACTAGATTTTTTCTATCTCATCTCCTTCAACTACACCTAGCCTTTCGCTTTTGTATTCTCTTCTCAAAATCAGTTCTAGATTATATTTATGAAAATATATTTTTTTTAAAGCCTTATCGACATCTTAGGTCATATAGACTTGGACGATACTCATTATTTAAATATATGATAATTGTGGGGATCCAGGCACATTTATTTATACAATTTGGTATCCAAATGGTTTAAATAAATATTCATCGGACTGCCTGGGATCCGATCCATCGCCCCTTGGCTTTAAGATTATCAATATTGACATTTGGCAACACCTTTAACCTCTGGGCCACGGAGTGGGGTACGAAAATATTAATGCTACCTCAATTCTTCATAAAAAACAATTAAAGAATTAATTAAATTGATAGAAGCATTAATAAATTAATTTTACTAAATTAAAAATTCTCAAGTTATTTCTTATATAAATTTTTAAAATTTCTTCAAATATAAGTTTTGACTGCTTACAAATTTGCCTGATTACAAATTTGCATTTCCCTAAACCCATCTTGCTTTAAAATAAAATTCAAATCCCTAAAGTGATTTCCACAATGATATTCATTCGTACGCAAAATGAAGCAGTAATAAATATTCTTTTTAGTTCATATTGTGTTTCTTTTGCAAGTTCTTTCCATGACTTATAAATCTATCATATTCACATAATGGATGCCAGAATTGTAAAATTTTAAATTCTCTTTTATTTCTTTTTCCAATTAATTAATTTTTACAACAGATATCGATCCACTGAGACAACAAGTAATAGAAATTTTTTTTAATAATTCACGATTCATCTTCCCTTTAAAAACGAAAAAATTTAAAAAGTAATTTTGCTATCTCCCTTTCTTTTTTTCATTCCATTCTTTGCATATCTCGACTGTATTTTACACCCCCAATACAAAATAAAATGCAATTTCGTCGGTTGTTGAGTTTAATTTGATTTGTATCTAAGAGTTCCCTCCAACTACACGTGTTTTATCATCTTATCTTGTTTATTTACTTATTTATTTATATACGCGAACCCCAAATGAAAACTTAAGATTGGCAATTAAAGGGGAATGGCGGCGAAAGTGGAATTCAATGTTGTTCTTGGTTTTAAGGAAGAAAAAGAAGGAGCACTTATCCAAGTTGGATTCAAGTAGTCTGCTATATTTTGAATCAAATAAAACAACTTGGTTGATTAACAAATTTTTACTTTCTCTTACCTCTATATATATGTTAATATATATAGAGAGAGAAAGTATTGGATTCATGTCAAAAATTCGATGTCGAGATTTTGATGGATATACACGTTTTGAGGTCTCCTGAATCCAAAAAAGTGGTTTTCGCGACATTGTCTGTCTGTGTGTGTGTGTGTGTCTGTCTGTCTGTGTGTCTGTGAACAAAATATCTCAATAACGGAAAGAGCTAGGAGGCTGAAATTTTATATTTAAGTTAGGCACCCCCCATGGGACGTGACACGAAGCTTTTGAACAATATCGACCAAAAAGTACTAGTACTTTACTGATGCACTTTTTCAGTTTTTTTCGATTTTCTCTAAATTTGCTCCAACGATTTTTTTTTTTAATACAAAAATCAATTATTTTTTAGATGCTCTTTAAAATGTATATTCTCATTTTGTGATTGAAATCTTCTGAAGACCACTTTACTCTTGTACTCCATAGAAAAGATAGGAGAAATGGTTGCCATGGTAACAAAATATAAATATTTTCCCATACTTATAAATTTTATATCTTGAAAATCGAATGTACCCTACTGTCGGAAACTAAATACATGTCGACACAAAAAATCTGGTGAGACAAGCACAGTACACAACTTTCGATTACCGAAGGTAAGAGAAAGTTGTGTGCTGTGCGCCAGTCACACCAGATTTTTTATATTAATTTCATGTTAAAAACAAAATATTTCACAAACTTTATTATTTATATTTTTCATTTATATCTGACTTTTTCCCCTTTTTTTATATAATTTATTAGTTAAACGAAGGTTTTAAATTAAAATTTTTTTTTATTTAAAAAATATTACATTTACTTTCAAATAGGTGAATATGAAAATAATATAAATATTTAATTTGAACATTTTATCGCTTGGAAATGTCAAATGAATAAAATATTAAAGCCTCGGTAATGAATTAAAGGATGGAGGCAAAGGTATACAAGTTGTTACTCTTTTGACAGTTTTGATAAAAAGATAGGCTGCGAGAAAATTTTCCAAGCTAAAAGAGATTAAAGTTTTCAAAAAAAAAAAAAAAAAAAAAAAAAAAAAAAACATAATTTGCTTATGTTGGGTAAAGTTTCTAAAAAATAATTGATTTTCGAATTTTAATCAAAATCCGGATTTTGAAAAAATCGAAAGTACATCAGAAAAATTCTCCAAGGGTGGGGTGGAAGTGTCTCACTTAAATATAAAATTTCACCTCGTAGCTCGATTCCTTTATACTTAAACACACATACTCACAGACAGACAGAGAGACCATGTTGCAAAAACCACTTTTTTAAACTCAGGGGACCTCAAAACGTGTATAATCATCAAAATCTCGACATTGAATTTTTGACATTAAAACCAATACTTTCTCTCCTGCCTGCTGAGAATCATAGTGGCGAAAGTCTGT
>JAKCPI010013230.1:0-35166 GCA_023213315.1 Euborellia annulipes | reverse complement strand
GCTCGCATTCTCTCTAAATAAAAATTATAATGAGGATACGTTAAAATTTTATTGAATTTAAAATTTGCTGGTTACTTGCCATCAAATGGTATTAAACATGTCATTTTTATTTATTGTTAACAAAATCAAGTTTTCTATCTATTACAGGGCCGGATCTATAGGGGGGGGGGGGCGACCCTGATTTATTATAATGTACAGTGTTGGGACACTAGTGGTCCCACCCATGCGTTTTCTTCTTGTGATCATTTCATTGTTTTTTTAAAAGAAAAGAAAAATCTTTCTTGGAAATTTTCTAGGTTTGAACCATGAAAGTTTCCATTAAAAAATATATAATATTTTTTTAAAAACAATGAAATAATCACAAGTAGAAAACGCATGGGTGGGACTTGATATTGTCCCTCATTGTACATAATTTTTATTTCCTCTACCTTTTCTAATCACCCCCATATTTTAAATTTATACATATATTTATTTTGGCGGTTCCATTTTTATTTATTATTCCATTTTAAATTTTAAAGATAAAAGGTAGTCAAAGAAAAGCAATTATTTATATAAAATACTTTATTAAAATGCTGTATAAACGTTTCAGAAATTTATTCCGGCCTTCTTCAATACTTCAAAATTACTTAAATTTAATACGTCTACATATAACATCTTGTTTTATAAATTTCAATAAAATTTAGATATTCAATATATCAGATGTTAAAAATAATAACCGAAACGTCGACGGTTAATAATTAAATAAAAGTGTTTTATTTAATTCCTTGGCTGTAAAGCCAATTAAATAGGCCTATTAATAAATTTTTAAAGAGTAATTTTTCAGCTATTGGACAAAACTAGTGAACCCATTATATTAAAAAAATAATTTAATTGGTAGCCAATATATAGCTGAAGCTTGTAAAAAAATAAAATTTTAAGGGGGTAAAAATTACTATAGAACAATTGTAAAAAGAAACGAAATTTCTGACCAAGAGAAAGCTGTTAGATAGAAATCCTGACTACGACATTGATAGAAACCCCTTTTAATAAATAAAAAAAAAAAAAAAAACTTTTAAGATAAAAGGTAATTTCTTTAAACCAAATAAAAAGTCTGTCTCGCCAATTTCATTAAACAATTTACGATTCAACACTGTAAATTGGTTTGTCGGCGGCTAATTCCAATTCGGTACGAATTGTGCGAACTGGTTGAGTAATTGGAGGTTCGGGGGGGACAAGGGTGAGGGAAAAAAAGGAAAATGAATGCCATTGCAAGTTGAATGGAGTGATTTGATGGCCAGAGGGTCCGGGCATCAATCTTAGGGCGCGTCAGGGGCCATGGGTCCGAGGAAAACCGGGTATCGATCCCGGGGCCGCGCAGGTGCGAATTATTACCTGCCATCAATCGCCCGCCTCTTCATGATTTATATTTATCGACCATTTGTGATGACGTCTTAGACACTTAACAAGTGTATCTACCAGCATATGACGGGGATTCGAATTAGAAAGAACGAAAAAAAAAAATGAATAAATTCTATTCATCAAAATAATAAGTAGAAGAAAAAAAAAAAACTCTCGGGAAGAAAAAAAATAAATTATCGGATAATAGAGTGTGTTGAAAGCCCTTCACACTCTATAACCCTATTTTTGATGGGTAAATTACAGATAAATAAATAAATAAACAACTGTCAATTATCCTTCCTTAATAACATTCTTTTGAGCAGATAAACAAGAAAGAGTTTGAAAAATGATGTTGTTTAGAGAAAAGAAATTATTACATCTCTAAAAAAAATTCATATGAATATAAATATGAATTCCTATTCAAGCCTAATTTTTCTGGAAAAATTTGAATATGTTTGTTTAGAATAAAAATCTGGTGTGACTGGCGCACAGCACACAACTTTCTCTTACCTTCGGTAATCGAAAGTTGTGTACTGTGCTTGTCACACCAGATTTTCTGTGTCGACATGTATTTAGTTCCCTGCAGTAAGGAATATTTGAATTCAGATGTAAAATTTATAAGTGTGGGAAAATATTTATATTTTGTTACCATGGCAACCATTTCTCCTATCTTTCCTATGAAGCACAAGAGTAAAGTGTGCTTCAAACAATTTTGAGGGCAAAACGAGAATATACATTTGAAAGAGCATCCAAAAAATAATTGATTTTTGAATTTTAATCAAAATCGTTAGAGCGAATTTTGAGAAAATCGAAAAAAACTGAAAAAGTACATCAGTAAAGTACTAGTACTCTTTGGCCGATTTTGATTAAAAGCTTATTTTTCCGGTCCCGGGAGGTGTTTAACTTAAATATAAAATTTCAACCTCCTAGCTCAATTCCTTCATGCTTAAAATTGAACACACACAGACACACAGACACACAGACACACAGACAGACAGACCATGTCGCGAAAACCACTTTTTTGGATACAGGGGACCTCAAAACGTAAAGATCCATCAAAATCTCGACATCGAATTTTTGACATGAATCCAATACTTTCTCTCTATATATATATTACATATATACATAGGTAAGAGAAAGTAAAAATATGTGTTTAAATAAATATTTTTCAACTAGCAATAATCGCACCTTACGTCATATAAACTTTAACGTACTCATTAATATTTAAACATACGATATATTTATTTGGGCTTCAGGTACATTTATTTATACCAAATTATTTAAATAAATATTCAAATGACAAAATATAGTCTAAATGATGCGCTCACCAGTGAAGAAATAATCGTTAACTTTATCAGATACTCACCTGAAACAAAAGAGAAAAATTATAATTAGATATTATTATCAACTCCACAAAAAAAAATTTATTATTACAATCACAAGTTGATATTTTATTTATTTATTTATTTTTTACTTTCTTACGTTTATAGGTAAATAAATTAATAATTCTAATCTGATTCATAATTTATATAAATACAAGAGGAAAAGCCCGCCGAAGGAAACCAGTGACGTCATTTCAGTTTTTGCTTGAGAGGCCAAAAAAATTTTTTACTTTCGAGAGAGTATGAGTTTGTTTGTATGTAAGACAAATGCCCCCTCTGCCCCCCCCCCCTCAAATGACGCTCCTGCCTTCGGTGAGCAAATGCATCAAATTTATTCTTGATCACTTTTTGAAAATTTTTAAATTTTTCTCTTTGACTTCGTTTTAAATTTCCATCTTTGACTCATCTTCCTTTTATTCTGGCCAATCAGAGCCCTAATAGGCACATACACACATAGACAGGAAATCAGTTGCTAGCGGTTTATATTATAATATGATGATTTTTTTTAAATCAAAATGGACCATCCAATTAATTAAAAAAGTATATTTTAAAATAAAATCACAGACAAGTAATGTAATATTAATATCGCGAAAATGAGTATTTTTTTATTAGATGCGATAGTTAGTTGATAGGCCCTTTATAATCGCAGGCAAGAAATAAATATTAAAGAATTTAAGTTATTTTCAATATTTAAGAAATACGTATTATTAACTATAAATGATAGAATAGCGTCTCTGTTAAGGGTATCGCAGGTGGGGGGTGGAGGTGGAGGAGAGTGAGAGAGACAAGTAATGAGGACGAACGAGTCATTGTTTTGACAATTTTTTTTTTATATACAGGTTGGCTTATTTAATTTAAAGAAAAATAGTATTTTATTTTTAAAGGGATGATTTACACCCTCTCTCGCCATCCCTGGTTACACGACTTCATTATAGTGAAGAATTGGATAATTTTATAAGTATATTTACAGAGAGAAAAAAGATTCTAAATATAAAAATAAAATTTCAAACCCTTTATGCAAATATTAAATACCTTTAATAGACGACATCTAGTCAAATGTTGAGCTGAGAGGGTTGACATCTTATAGAACTAATCCACTAAACACTTTATAGAGAGAGAAAAGTCCGTGCGACCGGCTCCTTGCTCGACTCGAATGCAACTAAAGTAAAGAACTTGGCTTATTCTCGGAGCTCCCAAAATAAATAAATATTCAAAAGTTCTTTTCAAAAATGCTTGTCATTTGCAAACAAACAGGATTTTATTCAATTCATTTATTTATTAGTGAGTATTTTGGAATTGTAATAATTTTTAAAAGACTTGCACCCCTAAAACTCACCCCTTGTTAAATAAAATACTTCTAATAGATATTTTATGTATTTATTTATTTATTAGGGCTAATCAGATTTTGAAATAATTTTTGCTTTATTTTTCCACCCCTAAATCTCACCCTCTTTTAAATAAAATATTTCTAATAATTATTTTATGTATTTATGTATATATCTAACAAAGTTGTGTGTTATTTATTGACGAGGCCAAACAACCCATGGCTCCCGGGAATCGAACCCAGGATCTCCAGCCTTTCCGGGGCATAGGCGTGCTGTCCATTGCACCAGGCCATCGGACCCTCGACCTGCACCAATAAAACTCACTTCCCCTTACATGCAGTTAGTCTTGAAAGTCACAAAGTGTAAAACTTTAAAGAAAAAATTTTCCACTTGTGCGCCGCTTGTTAAACCAGTAGAGGGACAGATATCTGGGTCTGCTCTAACACACTACTGTAAATGGCAAAGCCTTGAGGCCGTTATAGTTAAATATTTTCGGGGTTCGGACTTAACTAACTCAAAGAGATATTTATTTATTAGAGCTAATTAGAAAAGAAATAATTTTTGCTTTATTATTTCAACCCCTGGAATTGATTCCCTTTTAAATAAAACACTTCTAATAATTATTTTATGTAATTATTTATCTATTAGGAATTAAAATAATCTGCCTGAATCGATCCTCTCCCCTAATCCTTAACCTCCCCTGGATGCATTATTAAAACAATACAACCAACGATATATGAGATTCAAAAAATATATATATATATGGGGCATTCCACGCCAACTCGACCACTTCTGAACCCGACCATTTTTGATTTGGCTGAAACTTTGTCATCTTTTTGTACCCTATTGAAAACGTGTCTGAGAATTTTTTCAGATTTTCGACCCAGCCAAAAAAAAGTTATAGCATTTTCAAAAAACATCGATTTTTTTTTTTAAATAACCGTAAAACTGTCAAAAATTAACTTATCGGGACGATTTTTTTTTGAAATTTTTGTCTTTAAATGTACTTTTCAGAAAAAAATATGACAAAATTTTACAGATTCATCTTGAACGTTTTTTTTTGACATTTTCGTAAAAAAACAAAAATTTCGGGATGAATGACACTTTTTTTTAATTTTTTTTTTTATAAAAAACTTTGATTTTTTCTACAAATGCTCTGAAAATTTCAGAGTGGGATTATTTCGCGTTCTATTTTTTTTTATTTTTGAAAAAAAAAAAATTTTTTTCTCCGCTTATTTATCATGATGGTGCTCTTAAATTCTTCCAGGATTGACTGAGATTCTAGAAAATTGAAGAAAAATAATAATAATAATAGTTAGGGGTGATGAAAATCGAGAAAATTCCATTTATCCTGAAAAATTAGAAATTAGTTGTGTATTCAACTACTGAAGTATTTGAAGCGTCAGGTAAAAGCTTAGAAACCTGGGCGTAACTAGGGGGTGCCGGGGGGCCTGGCCCTCCCAGAAGCTCCCTTGCCCCAAGAAAAATTGGAGAGGGCCATGGGAGCTATCCAGCTCCAGTGGGCCTGGAAAGCCCCATATTTTTCAATTTTTCTTGGGGCAAGGAACTTTCTGGGGAGGGCCAGGCCCCCCGGCACCCCTAGTTACGCCCCGGTTTCTAAGCTTTTACCTGACGCTTCAAATTCTTCAGTAGTTGAATACACAACTAATTTCTAATTTTCAGGATAAATGGAATTTTCTCGATTTTCATCACCCCTAACTATTATTATTATTATTTTTCTTCAATTTTCTAGAATCTCAGTCAATCCTGGAAGAATTTAAGAGCACCATCATGATAAATAAGCGGAGAAAAAAATTTTTTTTTCAAAATAAAAAAAAAATAGAACGCGAAATAATCCCACTCTGACATTTTCAGAGCATTTGTAGAAAAAATCAAAGTTTTTTTTAGCTGAGTCGTAAAATCTGAAAAATTCTCAGACCACATTTTCCAATAGGGTACAAAATAATGGTCGGTTCAAAGTGTCAGTTGGCGACGATGCCCCCTATATATATATAAACTAAAATTTATGTTGAACACACAATTTTCATTTTTAATTATTAAATGAAGAAAAAATCTGGTGTGACTGGTAGCACAGCACACAACTTTCTCTTACCTTCGGTAATCGAAAGTTGTGTTCTGTGCATGTCACACCAGATTTTTTTGGGTAGACATATATTTACCCTTTCCACCGAAGGATATTAAAATTCAAGATGTAAAATTTATAAACAGGAAAAATACTTATATTTTGTTACCATGGTAATCATTTCTCCTATCTTTCCTATGAAGTACAAGAGTAAAGTGTGCTTCACAAAATTTGAAGCACAAAATGAGAATATACATTTGAAAGAACATCAAAAAAATAATTGATTTAATTTTAATCAAAATCGTTGAGCGAATTTTGAGAAAATTGAAAAAAATGAAAAAGTACATCAGTAAAGTTCTAGTACTCTTGGGCCGATTTTGTTCAAAAGCTTCGTGTCATGTCCCAAGGGGGTACCTAACTTAAATATAAAATTTCAACTTCCTAGCTCTTTTCGTTCTTGATATATTTTGTTCACAGACCGAAACTAACAACACCATAATTTCTTATGTCTCGTCATAAAGTATAATTTTTACTTTCTCTTAGCCTATATATGAAATATATAGAGAGAGAAAGTATTGCGATCATGTCAAAAATTCGATGTCGAGATTTTGATGGATATACATGTTTTGAGGTCCCCTGAGTCCAAAAAAGTGGGTCCCGCAAATTGGTCTGTGCGTGTGTGTGTGCGTGTGTGCGTGTGTGTGGACAGATTTTTAGCATGAAGGAATTGAGCTACCGGATTGAAATTTTATATTTAACTTAGGTACCTTCCCACACGCTCAAAATAAGCTTTTGAACAAAATCGGCCAAAAAGTACTAGTACTTTACTGATGTACTTTTTCAGTTTTTTTCGATTTTCTCAAAATTCCCTCCAAGGATTTTTTTAAAATTCAAAAATCAATTATTTTTTAGATGCTCTTTAAAATGTATATTCTCATTTTGCCGTTGAAATCTTCTGAAGACCACTTTACTCTTGTTCTTCATAGGAAAGATAGAAATGGTTGCCATGGTAACGGAATTTAAATCTTTTTCTTTTTATTAGATTAAAAATCAATTATTATTTAAATTCCCATTTATTTTTATTTTATTTGTGTCTTTAATTGCTTAAGAGAAAACATATATGTCTCTCTCTCTCTCTCACTTGCAAACATTATCGTCTCTCTCTACTCTTTTTAAATTCCCTTTCCACCTTATCTTCGCATAGAAACAATGTTAATTTCCTATAGGGATTTGTATGTTAATTTCGATTCAAAAGGGGGTCCCCTTTAGAACTTTTTAGGCATTTAAAATTTTTTTTTCCAATTCTTATGAAATTTTGTATTTATTTACGATTCTATATTGTGTATAAAATGTCCAAATATGAGATTAAAATTTTGAAAAATAACCATAGTTTATTTGAAGCAGTCAACATTTAAAATCCAAGTTTGAAACTAAGGTGCTATCGGAAACTAAATATATCTCGACACAAAAAATCTGGTGTGACCAGCACAGTGCGCAACTTTCTCTTACCGAAGGGTAAGAGAAAGTTGTGTGCTGTGCGCCAGTCACACCAGATTTTTTGATACTAATATACCCCTGGTACACGAAATCAATGGGTAAAGAGTGATTTTACAATTTTTCTATTCCACTTTAAGCGAGAATATTGGAGTAACGAAGACTAAATAAATTGTATATATATATATATATATATAAAATTTAGTCTTTGTTACTCCAATATTCTCGCTTAAAGTGGAATATCAAATATAGGGAGATATTGGGTGAAAAAGAAACATCTGCCAGCGTTGATAATGGCGGTATTCTTAATTTTAAGTGACTTTCATTTGAATTAGATATTAGAAGCTGTATTATGCAGGGTTTTTTTTTTGCAAAAAAGACACACTGCAACATATTTTTCATTTTGTTTCCCTAATTCAAATTTTAATTCATTAAAATGTCTGTTTATTGGTCTTCCGCGTTTAGACATTTTTATGTATATGAATTTCTAGGCTGTTTCTAGAAATGACAGATCACTGATCTGAGATGAGAGCCAATGAAAACAAGAGCTGAGTCATTTGCAAGGGCGGATCCAGAGATGTTTCTCGGGGGGTAATTTGGAGTGACTCGTCGCACAGCACACTATTTTTTCTTAATTTCAGTAATTTAAAGGCGCATTCTGTACTTGTTTGCCAGAATATAAATACAAATCAAATTTTTAAGTATTAATTTTTAAAATTTTACGTGAAAAATAAATTTTTTTGCAAAAAAAAGGTATTTTTTTCAAATCTCGGGGGGGGGGGGGTAATTACCCCCTTTACCCCCTTGTATCCGCCCTTGGTCATTTGTCTACATTGTCTACGTCATGAAGTAGACAAATCAAAATATGCTTAATTTGCCCAACACTGATTGTAATTCTCTTATCACGCAAGAAGCTCGAGGGGCTGAGTTTTGATTGCCTTTGATGTTAATAAATTGGATTATTGGGAACAATATATTCCTAAGTTAGTTCAGTTTCGGTGAGATTGAAAAATCAAACGGGCTCTCCGTTGTATATATGTTTTGATGTGGAATAGTACAAATGAATGTATTCAATAAAATTTTAGGAAATTTATTTGTGTTTGGTTCAGATGGAGACGAAACAAGAATAAAACAACATGCTTTTTATGTAGATTTTAATTTGAATATACATGAACTTGATCTAATGAGCTCTTCGAATTCAAATCTTACTTTAAAGTTAAAACAATTTATTAACTATAATGGACCTTATTCAAAGAATATAACTAATAAAATAACCTCTTAAATAAAAATGGTAAAACTATATACTTAGTTTTAACCAATTGTATAGACACAAATGTAAATGATACAATGTATCATTTAACAAATGTTGGTTTATATCATCCTCCTCTTAAAATTTCATTAAATGATAAAATATCTTTAAAAAAAATAAAGGGTCGGACTAAGCCGAGCGCACAACTTTGCCCACCCATTATTCAAGAAAAAATATTACCCCCCCCCCCCCCTATTATTTTCAATTAATTTTATTTTTAACTTTGCCCACCAACCATAGGTTGGGCAGGTAGAGTTAATGTAATCGTAAAAAAAATCGAAATATTTCTTAAGCTGCCAAAATGCGTTTTGAGGTCCCCTGAATCCATTTAAGTAGTTTTTGGAATGATGTCTGTGTGTGTGTCTGTCTGTCTGTGGTAATTTTTTTTCGTCAACGAAAACTCAAAAACTATTCATCCAATGGTTTTGAAATTTTGCACACATAAACTAGAGGTAAAGGTCAAGAGCTGAAAAGCTTTTGGTAAACATCGGACCATTAGGGGGCGCTCTAGAGGAGGGCCAATATATTTTTCTTACATAACCTATAATTTTTTTTTACATATTCAGAAACTAGACTTCCTCCCGAGTAAAATGATATATAATATTTGTATCCTAATTTGTCATAAGTTTATTAAAAAATCATTGAAATTCGAAAATTGTGCATAGCAACAGAGCAAAATCAAAACAAATAAACAAACGCGTTGCGTTATTTCTTTGAATAATGGGAATGAAATAGCCGACTACCTGGCAAAGAGAGCAGCGTTTAAAGGACAATTGATGAAGGAAGGTGTTCCTTGGAGGGATGCAATGTGTATATTTAGAAAACAACTCTTGGATAATTGGACTCTTGAATGGATTAACAGCTCTCAACTCAAAGGCGCCGCTCTTGCAAAACTTAAGAAAATTCCCTCTCAGGCATGGTTTAAATCCACACCAGACCTCTCACGAAAGGAAATCATTTTAATCAATCGGTTAAGGATTAATCACACTGCCTGTACAGCGCATCTCCTTAAGTTTTCAATTGTCTCATCACCTTTTTGCAGCTGTTCCCAGACGCCAGCAACCCCTGAACATCTCTTACTAAAATGTCCCATATTTAATGTAAAAAGAGAAATATTTCTTAAAAAAATTGAACCTCATTTCCGGGATCCTCCAACGCTAGGCGATATCTTAAAAAAACCAATAACTCCTATAGTTAAAGAAATATATAAATTCACCCAATCTTGCTCTTTAAAATTCTAAAATCTGGCTTCTCGGCTATACCCAATCTGTAATCTGGCTAACATCTACACTATTGCAATTGCTTCACCAGTACAATAGAACGGTTCACCTTTTTTATATTGACAATTATTAATGTTTTTGTTATATATATTTTTCATATTATGTAATTTTTACTTTTGTTATTCTAATAATGTTTTTTGTTAGTATGTTATTGCTATTATGTTTTTTATATGCATGTTTTTGTTATAATGTTTTTTGTATTTATATTGTTATGGCGGGAAAGCCAAAACAAGAATAAAAAAAAAAAAATAAAAAAATAATGGGTGGGCAAAGTTGTGCGCTCGGGACCCTTTATTATTATTTCATTTTTCTCGAGAATGAATACGTAGATGTGCTTTGAGAGCCGATTTGAATCTAAATTGTTTTGAACAAATATCACATTTATATTCTTTCTGGCCAGAATGAATACTCAAATGTGTGTTGAAATTGCATTTTTGATGAAATTGTTTTGAACATATATCACATTTATATTCTTTCTGGCCAGAATGAATACGCAAATGTGTGTTGAGAGTCTGATTTGAATGTAAATTGTTTTGAGCAAATATCACATTTATATTCTTTTTGCCCAGAATGAATACGTAAATGTGTAGCGAGATAAGATTTTCGAATAAATTCCTTTGAACAAATATCACATTTATATTCTTTTTGTCCAGAATGAATACGTAAATGTATTTCGAGATCAGATTTGAAATTAAATTCTTTTGAACAAATATCACATTTATATTCTTTTTTCTGGCCAGAATGAATACGTAAATGTCTGTTGAGATTAGATATTTGATTAAATTCTTTTGAACAGATATCACATTTATAATCTCTTTGGTCAGAATGAATACGTAAATGTTTGTTGAGATCAGATTTGAATTTAAATTGTTTTAAACAGATATCACATTTATAATCTCTTTGGTCAGAATGAATACGTAAATGTGTGTTGAGATTAGACTTTTGATTAAATTGTTTTGAACATATTTCACATGTGAACGATTTCTCCTGAAGGATTTTTTTGTTGGCGAATGAAGTTTTCAAATTCTTCTTTTTCGAGTTTGATTGAGTTTTTTCTTTTTTATCATTTTTCTTAAAATATTCCTTTTTGCTTTTTTCTAAAGTTTCTTCGCGTTCTGAAAATGAAATGTTATAATTAAAAAAAAAAAAAAAAAAAGAATAAAAATTAAAAATTGTTTTACTTTTACCTTTTTTTGATAGTCTTTTGAGGAAATCGAAATTTCTTTTGTCTATTCTTTGTACAACGTTTGATAGACACTTTATAGAATGCTTCCTTAGAAAATATAAATTTATAAAATTGGTCTTACAATGTATACATGGGAAGACCGGACCTAATGAACAACAAAAATCAAAATCAAAAATAATGCATATGATTTTTTTTTTTTTTTTTTTTTTTTTTTTTTAAATAAAAAAACATTCACAGTTTTTTCACATTCAAACAGTCTTTTCGGCAACTTAGGCCATTTAAGACTTTATACGATAATCGTTATTATCAATATATATATATGGGGCATTCCACACCAACTCGACCACTTTTGAACCCGACCATTTTTTGAAACTTTGTCATCTTTTTATAACCTATTGAAAACGTGTCTGAGAATTTTTTCAAATTTTTTGACCCAGTCAAAAAAAGTTATAGCATTTTCAAAAAACAATGACTTTTTTTTTAAATAACCGTACGTAAAACTGAGAAAAATTAACTTATCGGGACGTTTTTTACTTTCTCGTACCTCTATATATATGTTAATATATATATAGAGAAAGTATTGGATTCATGTCAAAAATTCGATGTCGAGATTTTGATGGATATACACGTTTAGAGGTCCCCGGAATCCAAAAAAGTAGTTTTCGCGACATGGTCTGTCTGTCTGTGAACAAAATATCTCAAGAACGAAAAGAGCTAGGAGGTTGAAATTTTATATTTAAGTTAGGCACCTCCATGGGGGGAGGAACCCCTAATTCATCTTATGAATTATGAGTCGTCTCAGGAAATGTGGGAAAAACTACACAACGTATACGAACAAAAGTCGGACGCGAGCATACATGTAGTTTTACAACAATAAAATGGATAGCGGGGATGAAATGGCAACGCATATATCAAAGCTTCAAGAGATGGGACATTGGAAAAATGAATGTTATTTTTATAAAAAAATAAGAAAAATGAAAACTACCAAGAAGATGTAAGATCTAGTCAAGAATTGAAAAATAAAAATGATGCATTCATGGGCGTCATCTTGTTAGGGGGGGGGGCAACCCCTCGTTAGGGCGAGAGGGGGGTTTGCAATTAATATATATAGTCGTAGACAGATCGTGAAATTAGACAGTTCATGAACTGTCTAGACATTTCATGAACTGCAGCCAGATCGTGTAATGGTCAAACAGTTACATGATCTGGCTAAAAATTTTAGACAGTTCATGAAATGCAATTGGGCCTTAGACAGATCGTGTAATGCTCGAGAATTACATGAAATGTCTAAATTTTTTAGGCAGTTCATGAACTGCCTAACAGCAGTTTTGCCGATCGTGTACTGTTTGTAATTTAATGCAATAAATCTAAAAAAAATTTATTTTTTCGAAAATCAAAAAAAAGGGCTTCTATAAGTTGTAGACATTTTAAATAGCTTTAATTAAAAAAAAAAAAATTGAGGTAGATAGCTTCAAATTTGTGGCCGCTGGAATCTCCCAAAATTAGAACCCCGAGACGCGCACCTTAACTCAAGATTTACAAAGTGAGGAAGATTTGGAAAATTTAGTAATCGATAATAATAATAATATTGAAAAAAATTGACTTTTTTTCGAGATCTTTATTGGCTTTACAAACAGTACACGATCGGCAAAACTGCTGTTAGGCAGTTCATGAACTGCCTAAGAAATTTAGACATTTCATGTAATTCTCGAGCATTACACGATCTGTCTAAAGGCCCAATTGCATTTCATGAACTGTCTAAAATTTTTAGCCAGATCATGTAACTGTTTGACCATTACACGATCTGGCTGCAGTTCATGAAATGTCTAGACAGTTCATGAACTGTCTAATTTCACGATCTGTCTACGACATATACATAGATTATTAATTATTTAGAAGTTAAAATTTTTGCTGGGACAGATCGTTGAGGTAATGGATATGGAGAAAAGATACACCAGCGAGTTGCTTTCCACAATTAAAATAATTTATTCTGCAAATATTTCGGAATGCCTACGCAATCCATCTTCAGTGCGTCAAATTACACTTATGTGGAGCGTGTGTTAATTATAAAATTTTTTGTATGAGAAGCCATCCAACAATTAGGGTGAATTTTTTAATGTACAAGTCACTGAGGGAAAACTATACATGTAAGTATTTTTTACAGTTGGTCAGATTCCCTTTTGCAAAAAACAGTTTATCCCAGTGGCCGGTTTGGTGCAAGCAAGTTTTATTACTACTACTATTAAGAGTAATAAAACTTGCTTGCGCCAAACCGGCCACTGGGATAAAAAGGGAAAAAGGGAATCTGACCTACTGTAAAAAATACTTGTAAGATTACAAGAAAATAGATTAGTGACAGGAGAAAGCAATGTTTTATTCACGATAGGAATAATATCAATAACTTCACAAAATAGAAACGGATGTATACAAATAAAAATATAAATAATAATATTTGTAGTTATCCTACATTTCTCCCCCTTAAGAGGAGAAAGATTGTATCAAATTAATTCAAACTTCTTAGCGACATTTTATACATTCAATCTTGAGGATTAAATTTAACACAAATCCATATCATTTTAATACAATATAAATAAAATAAACAAAAATATGTCGATTCATCAATTTGAGGAACAAATCAGCATAAAATTTTATCGACAGCGTTGGGCGAATTGTCTACTTTACTTTGTCTACGCGAAGACAATTTGGTTAATCTTTACTATAAAGTTCGCTCCCACCAGAGAGCGCTGGCTTACATCTGACTAGTTCTTTTTTTGAAATTAGCTCTTCGTTCATGATTCTTTCGTTCTTTTCTTTAAGATGCATGTTTTTATATTTTTACTTACTTTTTTGGGTTTATTTAGGCATGCTATTTGTTTTGTCACTAAGGCCGAGAATTCCCTAGTTTTTTTAAATTTTCTTTAATCGAAGGAAACCGAACTGCAACCGAAGGACCGAAACAATTAGGTCCTGTCCCCTGAAGTTGTTTTGTCACTAGTGTCGACTTCGGTTCGGTTTCGGATCGGTTCGGCTCGTCTCAGTTCGGTTCGAAACCATCCAGTTAGAAGCTATTCGGTAGCCCTTAAAAATAAATTTTCGGACCCTTCGGGCCCGAAAATTTTTTTTTAAAGCTACCGAATCGCTTCTAACTGGATGGTTTTGAACCGAACTGAGCCGAGCCGAACCAAACCGAACCGAACCGAAGCCGAGAATTCCCTAGTTGTTTTGAATTTTTTTCTAAAAATAAAATAACCGAACTTAAAACCGAAGGTCTCGAGCCGCCTCCGGCGGCTCTCGGACAAGGGATCCCTGCAAGTTCTTTAAAATATTCTGGATGAATATTTTTTAATCTAAAACAGAACCGACCTTAATTAACCGAAGGTCTCGAGCCGCCTCAGGCGGCTCTCGGACAAGGGATCCCTACAAGTTTTTTAAAATATTATTGCTACCAAATCACTTTATTATCTAAAGGAAAACCTAACTGCACCGGACCGAAACAATTAATTCAGGACCCCTGCAAGTTGTTTAAAAAAAGTAGATCCTTACCTTAAGACTGACTCTCCTCGGCGTGTTCCTTCTCTGATGGCGGGTATAAACAATTTTTTTTCAAAGGCATATTGTGTTGAATATTTTTATGTTTATTTTTATTTTTTTTTGTTTTTTGTTTATTTTTGTCTCAGGAATATGTTATATGTTGAATATTATCATGACGATTTTAAAATTAAATTTAAAGAACGAATCACAAAGTGGGAGAACGAAAGAATCGTGAGTAAAGCCCGCCAGCGCTCTCTGGTGGGAGCGAACTTTATAGTAAAGATTAGCCGACAATTTATGTAGACAAATGAACAATATCCATGTAGACAAAGTAGAAAATTAAAATTTAAAAATTAGGTGAAACTAACAACACCATAATTTTTTATGTATCGTCATAAATATAATTTTTTGATTAAGAATAACACTATCTTTTAGTTTATTTTTGGACAGGATTTACTAATGGTATGTATATATAATCAAAAAATTATTAAAATTTTTAATAATTTATTAGCTCTTGACAGATGCATTAAATCCTGTCCAAAAATAAACTACGAGATAGTGTTATTCTTAATATAATTATTGGACTGCATCCACACTCTTTAATTTTTTGATACTAATATACACGAAATAAATAGGTAAAGAGTGATTTTACAATTTTTCTATTCCACTTTAAGCGAGAATATTGGAGTAACGAACACTAAATAAATTGTATATATATATATATATAAAATTTAGTGATCGTTATTCCAATATTCTCGCTTAAAGTGAAATATCAAATATAGCGAGATATTGGGTGAAAAAGAAACATCTGCCAGCGTTGATAATGGAGGTATTCTTAATTTTAAGTGACTTTTATTTCAATAGAGATAGATAATAGAAGCTGTATTAGGCAGGGTTTTTTTTTGCAAAATAGACATACTGCAACATATTTTTTCATTTTGTTTCCCTAATTCAAATTTTAATTCATTAAATATTATTATTATTATTATTATTATTGGTCTTCCGCGTTTAGACATTTTTATATATATGAATTTTTAGGCTGTTTCTAGAAATGACAGATCACTGAGCCAATGAAAACAAGCGCTGAGCCATTTGTCTACATTGTCTAGGGATTTGTCTACGTCATGAAGTAGACAAATCAAAATATGCTTAATTTGCCTAACACTGGTTATCGATTTGTGTTAAATTTACTTAGCAAGTAGAGCTGCAAAAAAAAGCCTTTGGATGGCAAACGCTAAAGGACTGTTGTGTTTAATAATTAAAACTTTGTAGCTAAATAGAATGAATTTATAATCAGATTATACAGTAGTGGGATTTTTCTTCTACCCCATTGTTGAATTTATAATCGCTTAAGGACTATAAGATGGGCAAATAAAATTTCTTCCTAAACTCTCCTTCGGTATTTGCATCCAATAAAAATTGAATGACAAAAGAGATGGATAATAGGTTTTAAAAATAAAAAAAAATAAATTACCAATGTGAATTGGATATTTGATATCTTCGTCTTCTTGCTTGATAAATATCATCCTTTTAACAATTAAATTGAGAGAATTTTAAATATGATAAAATAATAAAGGATTGACAAAAGCCAGGGAATAAACAAAAGCTTTGACCACCTGCTTTGACAAAAGCATTAAAGAATAGAGGTGGGCATTCCGTTCGCGAACGGGTCGCGAAGAACGGGTCGTTGAAGTGAACGGGTCGCGCTTTTAACCGTTCGCCGGTCCTCCGTTCGTTGCGGCCTCCCGCCCCTTCATTTGTTTTATCCACAAAATATATGATTGGACTAAAACTTCAGGCTTTTGAATTTCTGAAGAAAAGTCTGCGTGTGTGCATTTTTGTCGTAAGACAAAATATCACCCAGACCCTGACTTATATCTAGGAGGACACTTACTTCCATACACTAATTCTTATAAAATTTCTTGGGGTTACCTTTGACAAAAAACTTACCTGGATCGAACACATTAAAAATCTCAGGACAAAATGTATTAAATCACTGAACTTACTTAAAATAGTATCTAGTATTAAATGGGGAGCAAACGGAAAGATCTTACTAAATACCTATCGAGCTCTTATTAGAAGTAAGTTGTAGAGAGTTTGTAGAAGAGCGTTTTTTTTTTCCTTTAATTATAATTCAATTATTGTAATTATTGTAAGGGCATAAAAGCCATGGTAGCTGTTCGCCCTTAAGTATTAATAAATAAATAATAAATGTTTTTTTTTTTTTCATTTTAAAATGTAAAGTAAATAATCGGTCATTTAGGCTTATAAAACTAAATATATAGGTGTTCTTATTATTTTTTTATTTTTCTATGATAAGAAAGATGACACAAAATTTATTTTTACAGATAAAATAGTTTTGTAAAATTCAAAATGATGTTGCTAACAGAACAAATATAAATGGCACATTATTTACAAGTTATTTCAAAACTCATTTATTCATTATATTTCTTATTTTATTGGTTTAAAGTCTTAGGGGCCAATCACTGTAGCCTTTACCCTATCACATTTACATTATTTTTGGTCTGAGTGTATACGTAAATGTGTGTTGAGATTAGATTTTTGATTAAATTCTTTTAAACAAATATGACATTTATAATCTCTTTGGCCAGAATGAATAAGTAAATGAATTCTTAGATGACCTTTTTGAGTAAATTGTTTTGAACAAATATCGCATTTATATTCTTTTTGGCCTGAATGAATACGTAAATGTGTTCTGAGATGAGATTCTTGTTGAAATTGTTTTGAACAGATATCACATTTATATTCTTTTTGGCCTGAATGAATACGTAAATGTGTTCTGAGATGAGATTCTTGTTTAAATTGTTTTGAACAGATATCACATTTATATTTTTTTTGGTCAGAATGAATACGTAAATGTGATCTGAGATGAACTTTTTGATAAAATTGTTTTGAACAGATATCACATTTATATTCTTTTTGGCCATAATGAATACGCAAATGTGTGTCGAGATTAGATTTAAATTTAAATTGTTTTGAACAAATATCACATTTATATTCTTTTTTATCAGAATGAATACGTAAATGTCTCTTGAGAATACATTTGAATTTAAATTGTTTTGAACAGATATCACATTTATAATCTCTTTGGTCAGAATGAATACGTAAATGTGTGTTGAGTTCAAATTTTATTTTAAATTGTTTTAAACAGATATCACATTTATAATCTCTTTGGTCAGAATGAATACGTAAATGTTTGTTGAGATCAGATTTGAATTTAAATTGTTTTGAACATATTTCACATTTATAATCTCTTTGATCAGAATGAACACGATAATGTCTGTTGAGAATATATTTTTGATTAAATTGTTTTGAACATATTTCACATGTAAACGATTTCTCCTGAAGGATTTTTTTGTTGGCGAATGAAGTTTTCAAATTCTTCTTTTTCGAGTTAGATTGAGTTTTTTCTTTTTTATCATTTTTCTTAAAATCATTCTTTTGGCTTTTTTCTAAAGTTTTTTCTTCTTCTGAAAATGAAATGTTATAATTACAAAATAATAAAAAAAAGAATAAAAATTATAAATTACTTTACTTTTACCTTTTTTTGATAGTCTTTTGAGAAAATCGAATTTTCTTTTGTCTATTCTTTGTATAACGTTTGATAAACACTTTTTAGAATGCTTCCGTAGAAAATATAAATTTATAAAGTTGGTCTTACAATGTATACATGGGAAGACTGGACCTAATGAACAACAAAAATCAAAATCAAAAATAATGCCACAACAATTTCGAATATTTTCTTTTAAAACGTCACGTGTTTATCTTTGAGGGTGCTTATAAAGTATTTATTCAAGGTGAGAATGAAGTCAGCATATCTGCATGAATAAAAAAAAACTGAATAGGATTTTGCGACTGTTTCTTTAAGTTTTTTATTTAATCGTTGAAACTCGGGAAAAATATTAATCCATCACGTCGTTTCTTATGAAGTAAAAGAGTAAAGTGGTCTTCAAAAGATTTCAACCACAAAATGAGAACATACATTTTAAAGAGCATCTAAAAAAAAAAAGTTTTTTGGATTTCAATCAAAATCGTTGGCGAATTTTGTGAAAATCGAAAAAAAAAACTGAAAAACTATATCAGTAAAATAAAGTACTAGTACCCCATCGGGGTGCCTAACTTAAATATAAAATTTCAACCTCCTAGCTATTTTCGTTCTTGAGATATTTTTAGTGAAAACTATTTTTTTGGATTCAGGGGACCTCAAAACGAGTATATCCATCAAAATCTCGAATTTATGGCTTGAATCCAATACTTTCTCTCTATATATATATGTTAATATATAGAGATTCGAGAAATTTTTGATGGATATACTCGTTTTGAGGTCCCCTGAATCCAAAAAAGTGGTTTTCGCAACATGGCAATGCAACATGGTCTGTGAACAAAATATCTCAATAACAAAAAAAGCTAAGAGGTTGAAATTTTATATTTAAGTTAGGTACCCCCCTGGCATGTAACACGAAACTTTTGAACAAAATCAACCAAAGAGTACTAGTACTTTACTGATGCACTTTTTCAGTTTTTTCGATTTTTTTTTCTCATTGAAATCTTCTGAAGACCACTTTACTCTTGTACTCCATAGGAAGGATAGGAGAAATGGTTGCTGTGGTAACAAAATATTAATATTTTCCCATACTTATAAATTTTACATCTTGAAATTTGAATGTACTGTTCTCTCGGAAACTAAATATATGTCGATACAAAAAATCTGGTGTGACAAGCAACTTTCGATTACCGAAGGTAAGAGAAAGTTGTGTGCTGTGTGCCAGTCACACCAGATTTTTCATTATTCTTTAGAATTATAAAAAAAATTTATGACTTATATTATTATTGTTGTTATATAGACTATTTATTTTTAGTTCGCTATTTACGATTTTTTTTTTTTTTGTAAATTACCCATTAAAAAAAAAAAAAAAAAAAAAAAAAATTACGTGATGGAGGGAAATGGTGATCAGTTTTGGATTCAGCACACTAAAAACATATCGATACTTGGAAATTAAAAGGTCGAAAAGAACAAAATGCTACTTTTCAGAAGAAAAACTAAAAAAACATTTTTCCATTAACTATTTTGACTTTAGTATTATTTTAGTCTTTGAAAGACACTTCTCAGAATTTCTAATCTTCTAATTTTTGATAAATTTACGCAAAGAATTAGGTTGAAAATACTATAATAAATTCTTATGATTTCTCAAATATATATAAAAAATTTAATGGCGTAAAAAAACACTTTTTTCTTTAGATAGCAAAATTTTATTTATTTATTTTAATTAGACTGTTTTGTAAAGCTCAAAGAGGTGATATCTCTGTATATATATACATATGTAACTCATTTTTGCTATTTTGTCCTTTATGACCTTTTAATTTATAAGTATCGATATATTTCTTAAAAAATATTCCATTTAGCAAAAAAAAACTTTGCAGACCAAATTGGAGAGAAGCTGTTGTTTATATTTTAATTTCGGAAGAGCAAGTAGAGCTGCAAAAAAAGCCTTTGGTTGGCAAACGCCCAAGGACTGTTTTAATAATTACAACTTTGTACCTAAAATACATAAATTTATAATCGCTTAAAGATTATAAGATGGACAAATAAAATTTCTTCCTAAACTCTCCTTGAGTATTAGGCATCCAAAAGCTTTTTTTTTTGCTGCTCCTCTACTTGCTCTTTCAAAATTCTAAAATGATTAAAATTAAAGAAAAAAAGGAATAAGTTCATCTATATTTCATATTTAATTGTAGAGATAAATATTTAAAAAGATATCTAATTAATAAATAAAAATTAATTCCAGAAAATATAGATTATTGGTTATAAAATGAAAAAAAAATAAATTACCAATGTGAATTGAATATTTGATATCTTCGTTTGCAGTGTCTTCTTGCTTGATAAATATCATCCTTTTAGCGATTTAATGAAGAGAATTTTAAATATTTAATTATGATAAAATAATTCAAAGGATTGACAAAAACATAAAAGCAAGGAACAAATCAGTAAAAAATCACAGATCATACACATGTGCAGAGAATAAACAAATCAGGGAATAAAACAAATGTAAGCACATATCACACATATATGTAACAAATTAAAAAGTGAGCACAGATCATACACACAAAGCATAGACACAAAGCAGACACAAAGTGAGCAAGCGGGGAAGTGGCATCAGGCAAGGCATCAAGTACAGAGTTGGGTTTTATACACGATTTTGCAGTTTTATACAAAAATTGCGGATAAAACTTGTATAAAACGTATAAAATGTATAAAACTTGGATGCGCATGCGCAAACCCGACGAGAAAGGAAGTTCAAATAAAATTTCATTTTTCAATTATTAACATTTTGATTATATTATTCACTAAATAAAAAGCAAACAACATCGTCAATGCTTTAGAACATTATAAAATATTAAAAGCTTTTAAGCTGTTTTTTCAGGGGGAGGGGGTTGGTTTTTTACAGTTTTATACCTTTTATACATCGGCCTAGTTTTATCCGCGATAGTTTTATACATGTATAAAACCGTATATTATACTCGGCGGGATAAAACTTGCCAACTCTGATCAAGTAGTAATGTTTAAAAAGGCTGTAACAGCGACCTCTTTAGGCGGTGTTGTTGGGCGCCAAATTTAATTCGACAGGTGGGAAAATCAAATTTATTTCTTTTTTTTGTATTAATTTTATTATATAGCTTTTGGGCAGAGTTGTAAAAGATATTTACATTATGTAATTTACATGTTTAAAAAAATCGTGTGCGTGGTCACACAGCACATAACTCTTTCTCTGACCTTTGAAAGTTGTGTTTTGGGCTTGTCACACCAGATTTTTTAAGTATTAAAACCAAAAGGAATGTAAAAATATATATTATTATATTATACTTGGCGAAGAGTGAATATGAAAGTGTCACAGTGAATTTTATACATTGTTAAAACAAAATTATATAATAAATACAGTATATGCCCCCGGGGTTGGCGTAGTTGGTAGTGCACTTGCCTTGTATACCAAGGGAAGGGGGTTCGGATCCCAGGCAACCCGATGATTTTATTAAAGCCATTTGGATACCTGTTGTGTATTTAAATAAATACAGTTATATATTTTATTTGAAGTATTTATTAATCATTTTAAAAACAATATAAAATAGTATAAAAAAGATATAATAAGTTTTAGTCAACAGATATTGCGAGTGCATATATATACAGGATATATACTAGGCAAGATTACCAACTTTTGAATTACAAACTTTAAGCGAGGGAAATTTAAAAAGATACATTACAGTCTCCCCTGCTAATGAAAATTATTGAAAAATGAATTTAACATGTTTACAAATTTAGAAAAATGAATTTAACATGTTTACAAATTTAGTCTTCTCACTGGTTTCCTCGTACGGACGGATCGCCGCACCAACTGTGGAGAAACAGGTGCAGGTGGCTTCTGCTTCTGTGAAGAAAGAGATGGAAGAGGTGGCTGGACCTCCCTTGGACTCGATCCCTCAGTTCTTGAAGTTGGCCCATCAGCTCTTTCAGTAGGGGGTGGAAGAGTCGCGAAAATTTTCTTTTGTTCTTGGTTCTCAGCCCGTGTATAGTCGATAAGATGTTGGTTAGGATCTTCCCGTTTACTACATTCAGTGGGTATCAGCTGATCTACATGTCTCTTTAATGTATATCCAGAGTCCAGTCTCACCAAGTAGTGCAATCTACCTACTCTATTTAATATAGTTCCAAATTGCCACTTCTTATTACCAAAGTAGTTTCTTGATAACACTCTTTGTCCTGTACAGAATTGTCTCCCTGTCTTGTGCTCTTCTGGTCCAAGATAAAGGCCTTTTGGTAGTGGTTTTAACATGTGTAACTTTGTTTTCAATTGTCTTCCAATATGATGTTCGGCCGGTGTCTTACCGTCAACTAGTGGTGTAGTTCTATAATAGAACAATATTTCTTGTAATTTTTCTTTAATTGACCCGCTTTGAGAATTTAACATTGCTTTTAATTTTTGTTTCACAGTTTGTACTAGCCTTTCCGCCAAACCATTCGTTGCTGGGTGGTTTGGAGCTGAAAATAATTGTGTAATTCCTTGAGCAGCACAAAAACTTGTAAACTCATGAGATTTGAAAGTACTTGCATTATCAGTTACTAGAATGTATGGAAGACCTTGATTTACAAAAATATTTTTAAACGCTTTTATGGTACTCTCTGATGTTGGAGGAGATGCTTGGTAATTAATTTCCAGCCACTTAGTCTTTGCATCTACAACTATTAAAAAATATTTTCCATCCAATGGACCTGCATAGTCAGCATGGATCCTTTGCCAGGGCTCTTTCGGTTCCTCCCAGTGATGAAGAGGTGCTTTTGGGGCTTGTTTGTGCACTTCCGCGCAATCGTTGCATGATTTAACTAAGGATTCAATGTCCCTGTCTATTCCTTTCCAATAACAAACAGAACGCGCAATGGCTTTCATTTTTACTACTCCAATATGTGTGTTATGCAACTCATTAAGTATAGGTTGTTGTAACGAACGTGGTATCACGACTCGCCCTCCTCTCATCACAATTCCTTGATGTACTGAATACTCCATATTTTCTAAATTACTTTTAGCTAATAGCTCTTTTCTAAAATTAGACAATTCTTCATCTTTATCAGTTTCTTTTTTTACAGTCTCTGCAGTGATAGCCTCTGATATGCGTGATATGCACAATTTATTTATTGTGTTTTGTTCAAATTCATATGATTCATCTACAAATCCTTCTTTTACACTTGAGACCGGTGCTCTTGATAGATAATCAACATGTGTATGCTGGGCCGCCGAGCGATATTTAATTTGATATTCAAATTGCCTTAAAAATAGAGCGTACCGTGTCAAACGTAGCGCAGTGATAGCAGGCAGATTCTTTGCAGGATTAAAGATGGACTCTAATGGTTTATTGTCGGTTATGAGGGTAAATTTTTTTCCGTATAGGTATTGGAACAACTTTTTAGTCGCCCAAAAAATGGCTGTCGCCTCCTTATCTAGATGGCTATAATTTTTCTCTGCATTTGTCAATGTCCTGGATATAAAATGAATTGGCTTTAATACGCCATTTACCTCATTCGACAAAATAGCAGCTAGCCCGAATGGACTTGCATCGCATTCCAGAACTAACGGTAAGTCCGGATCGTATGGCATCAATACCCTATCGCTGGCTAATTCATCTTTAATTTTTTTAAATGCTCTTGCACAGTCTCTGGTCCACTTAAATTTGACATCTTTTTTTAATAAGTTAGAAAGAGGATGTAGTAACTCAGATGCTCTTGGAATAAATTTGCAATAAAATAATGCAAGACCCATAAATGAACGTACCTCGTCAGCATTTTTGGGTGCTGGTGTAGCCATAACAGCAGACACTTTTTCAGGATCTTTTTCTAGTCCTTTTTCAGATATAATATATCCAAGGTATTTAATTTGTTTTACAAAAAATTTACATTTCTTTTTATTTAAATGTATGTTAAATTTCTTTAATTGATCTAAACATTTAATTAAATTTTGTTCACATTCTTGCACTGTACGACCTTGTATAACAATGTCATCAAAATATGCGAAGCATCCTTCAAGACCGCTTAATATAGGATCTAATACTCCATGGAATAAGCTTGGTGCTGTTTTCAGACCAAAAAATAATCTTTTTGCCTTATAAGTGCCCCGATGAGTACTTATAGCTGCTATCTGAGCGCTTTGTTCATCCAATTTTATATGCAAATATGCTCTCGAAATATCAAGGACACAATAATAGCTTCCTGTTTTCAATTTTGTAAATAATTCTTGAATTTTTGGGATGGGGTGGTGTGCATCCACCAATTGTTTATTTACTGTGACTTTATAGTCGGCACATAATCTCACTCCTTTATTATCAGCCTTTGGTACAATTACCAGTGGTGTTCCCCATGGACAATATTCAATTTTCTCAATAATACCTTGTTTTTCAAGGGCATCTAATTCATCATTAACTTTTGGTAACAATGCAAATGGAACAGTTCGAGGTTTCAAGAAAATAGGCTTTGCCTCCTCTCGTAGCTGCAGTGATACTTCTGAATTCGGAATGACTCCCGCAGTTTCATCAAAAACTGATTCGTAAGCTTGTAAAATATAATCAATATTTTTATTTAAGTCAGGCTGAATAGCATGAATTTTATGATTTTGAATAATATCAAAATTTAAAATATTTAAATTTTTAATCCATTGACGTCCCATAATAGGAGAAAAATTTTCTGCAACTATGTATAACTCTCCAAGAATAGTTTTACCTTTATAAGAAACATTTACTTTTGCTATGCCAAGTGGGTTAATTGCTGTTCCATTGTAAGCTTTAAACTTTATTTTACAAGGATGTATTTTAATTGTTTCAAAATTTAATTTATTTAAGTCATTTTCGGATAATATTGATACTGGAGAACCAGTGTCCAGCTCAAAAGACTGACATTTGTCGTTAATAAACAAATTAACTAATATTTTTTTATTGGTATCAATAATATTATTGATGAAATATTCATCTTCACTCAACTCTATGTCTTCATTATCATACTCAATAGTTTTGATTTTTCCAAGATTTTGTTGATTTTTGTTATAATTTGTGTTGCTGAGGCAAACCTTAGCAAGATGTCCTCGTTTGTCACATTTGGAACATCGAACCTTATGCTTTGATCTACATGCTGCTGTAGCATGTGTATTATTCCCGCAGCAAAGACATAAGCCTTTGTACATATCTGTTTTATTTTTACTTTGATAAGAAGAATTACGACTATATTGTGGTTTATTATTAAACCTTTGTGACGTTTCTTGTGTTTTAACTGGTTTCTTTGTGTGGCCTATTTTGTTAATCACAGCACCAGAATCCTTCACCATGTTTGAATTCTCAAACATATTATTTTTTTTATATTCTTCTTCACTTTCCTTTCTTGCTGCCTCAATATTTAATGCATATTCTAAAACTTTATTTACATCAGCCGTGTCAGCGGATTCCATTTGCAAAATTTTCTCTCTAATATGAGCATCATTCAAACCTCTAATAAATTGTGCTATGAACACTGAGTCTACTTGCTGGCTGCACCCTTTGCACTCCCATTTACATTTTTGACTGCTTAATTTCAATGCAGCTATATAAGCTGATAACGTTTCATGCTTTAATTGAATCCTTGATAAGAATTTATGCCTTTCTGTGAAAACATTGATAGTTGGACACAGTTGCTTTTCTAATATTTCAATTATTTCTTTATAAGTCAGTTCATTAGGTTTTTTAGGTGCACAGAGAGATGTCAGCAATTTATAAGTTTGACTGCCGATACAGTTTAATAAAATTTGCTGCTTAGCAGCACAGACTTCATCCGTGTCAGCCGTGAGTTGCCGTAATCTGAAGAAATTTTCTAATCTTTCTTTGTATACAGAAAAGTCCTCATCTTTGTTATAAATTTCGAAAGTAACACTATGTGACATTAATGTATGGCTGACTGGATTAGGAGCATTTGTTGGTTGTGATTGCTTTGTTGATAAATTTTGGATTATAAGTGCTAACGCCTCGCCTTGCTGCTGTAGAGCTTGCAAAATTGCTGTTTGTGCTTCTGCCATCTTGGCGGTTACACTTCACACAAAAAAAATACTTAGGAAAGTATCTAAGTGTTTTCAAACGTTTTAAATCCTCCGTCGCCACTTTCTGTTGTGTATTTAAATAAATACAGTTATATATTTTATTTGAAGTATTTATTAATCATTTTAAAAACAATATAAAATAGTATAAAAAGATATAATAAGTTTTAGTCAACAGATATTGCGAGTGCATATATATACAGGATATATACTAGGCAAGATTACCAACTTTTGAATTACAAACTTTAAGCGAGGGAAATTTAAAAAGATACATTACAATACCAAATGCCTTAAATAAGAATGCCTGAATCCCAATAGATATATTAAACTAAACATACGAGTATCGTTTGAAGTCTTAAATGGCCTAAGTTTTCTAAAAGACTGAGAAAAAGTGTATTTTTTAAACAAAAAAAAAAAAAAAAAAATACAGTATATACACAGTATGGAATGACCAGATACATGAATCAAAATTTTCTAAAAACTATTTATAAATAGTAATTTTTAATTATAGACCACTCTGACTGTTGCTCTTCCAATAATACCTCAATTGTACAACCCTATGTATATTAATTTATATCTATAGTATTTATATACCTTGCTATAACTTAAGGGTTATGAATTATATAATTGAGCTTTTTACAATGTATCTCATATTGACAGCCCATAAGCTCTGAGGATGGTCTCGACCGAGACCGAAACGTCAGCTTAATGGGCCTTAAATAAATGAAACAAATACTAGCTGCTCTTCTTTATTCATCCTGTTTTCTCATCTAAATGTCTGGTGAGATGAGATTTTTTACCAAATTGTTTTGAACAAATATTGCATATATATTCTTTTTTGGCAGAATGAGTGCGCAAATGTGAGTTGAGATGAAATATTTAAATTCTTTTAAACAAATATCACATTTATGTACTTTATATACTTTAGAATGAATACGTAAATGTGCGTTGAGATTAGATTTGAATTTAAATTCTTTTAAACAAATATCACATTTATAGGCCTATTCTTTTTGGTCAGAATGAAAACGTAAATGTATTTTGAGATAACATTTTCGATTAAATTCTTTTGAACAAATATCACATTTATATTCTTTTATGTCATCATGAATTCGTAAATGTTTGCTGAGATTAAATTTTCGATTAAATGCTTTTGAACATATTTCACATGTGAACGATTTCACCGGAAGTATTTTTTTGTCGGTGAATGAACTGGTGAATGAAGTTTTCAAATTTTTCTTTCTCGAGTTTGATTGAGTTTTTTCTTTTTTATCATTTTTCTTAAAAATAAATTGTTTTACTTTTACCTTTTTTTGATAGTTTTTTGAGGAAATCAAAATTTCTTTTGTCTATTCTTTGTATAACGTTTGATGAACATTTTTTAGAATGCTTCCATAGAAAATATAAATTTATAACAATGTTTACATGGGAAGACTGGACCTAATGAACAAAAAAAAAAAATAATTAAAAATAATGCATTAGAAATTTAAAACATACAAATTTGTAAAATTGTATTTTAATAAATTTATCGGACTGCCTGGGATCCGAACCCGCGCCTTGTGGCTTTAAGACTATCATTATTGATATTTGTCTACAACTCTAGCCTTTCGGCCCACTAGAGGGGGGGGGGGGGGGGAGAGCAAATGTAGATGCAAAAAAAAACAAAGCCTTTGGATGCCAAACGTCGAAGGACTTTTTTAATAATAACCACTTTGTACACAGGGGCGGATTAAAGGAGGGGGGGGGCGATCGCCCCCCCCCCGAGAAGAAATTCAAAACGTTATAAAAACTAGTAATCTAAAGAAATTATGATTTCCGCTCTTTAATTTCAATTGAATTTGTTACCAATCAATTTAAATAAATAGGAAAGGGGTCTAAATGGCCATAGATGCCCACAAAGTCCTTAAATAAAAAAAATAAAAAAAAAAAAAAAACCGCCCCCCTCCCCGATAAAATTGCATTAATCCGCCCCTGTTTGTACAGGACGGTTGAAACTGCCCGAGTAAGATATTGCAAAAGAAGCAGGAGGTTTACTCGATTGATTTTGCCGATGGAGGTGCAGAGATAAAATAATTTATGAAAAAATTATATCGAGGATTTTTATTGACGAGACGACTGTGATTGCAATTTTAACAGTTTCGGTCTGAAGAGACTATCATCAGGCCTGCGAAAGATTACATAAAAAAGTGAGTCAGCACACAGCAATAACAACAAATAAATCACATCATCAATTTTCATTTTCAAAAACATTTCCTTAAATTCTAGCTTATTCAAATACAGCTAAAAGATATTTTTATTATTTATTGTACATCAGCAAGATATTTGTTATATTTTTATTTGTTAAATGCATTTGTGAGCATTTCAAAATTAGAACCAAATTAAATTATTTATTTTACTAAAAACAGCATAATTAACTTTTAGTAAAATAAATTATAATAAAATTTTCATTTCTGAGGTTCCTTCTAGGTCAAAGAATATTTTATCGAAATTGACTTCCTTTTAATCAAGGAGCTTTTGATCTTTTTTAAAATCGATTTAAACAAGAAAACCTTCTGATAAAGAATTCGCTAGCAAACGATTAGCCACGTCACTAACCTTTTTTTATAAATTGGCTTTTATATATATATATATATATATGAGGACAATAAGGAGAATAATAACTAGCTCCGTTTTCTCCTCCTATACAGGAGCCGAAATATTTGTAAATAAATTGAGGTCGTGAGAGAGAAAACGGAGCTGGTTTTTATTCTCTTTATCGTCCTCAACTACGATTCCCAGCTACAAACAACTACTGTATATATATATATATATATACTAGACGCAAAGCCCCGCCTTCGGCGGGGCTTTCCGTCTAGCCGGGGGCTGCGCCCCTGGACCCCCCTTGCTCGCCTACTTATATACATACCGGTACATACATTTTCCCTTTTCATTTTTATATATAGAGATTATTTTAACGGTTAATTATTCATGAACTTAAGATTTTTTGTGAATCATATCCTTTCCGGGACTCTCCCGGTACACAGACAAAAAATTTACGCCGATATTTTAGAATTCAAAATGTAAATAAATAAAAAAAAATCGTAAACATGGGTAAATATTTTTATTTTGTTACCATGGCAACTATTTCTCCTAATTTTTATTTTTTTCTTATTTTAACGATTAATTACTCATTAACTTATTGTTATTTGTGAAACAAAACCTGTCCGGGATTCTCACAAACATACACAGAAAATTTCATCATAATTGGTTCAGTCGTTTAGGAGGAGTTCGGTCACATACACACGTACAGAAGAATTATATATATAAAGATATAATATATATATATGCGAAGATAAGTTTTCTCGGGTTGAGTCGCGTGTGATGTGGAGATTTACTCGACGTTTCGGCTCTCCTTTTGGAGCCATTTTCAAGAGTATGGAATTAGGGGGAATTGTTGGGGTGGATTGTTTACGGGGTCGCAGTCTTGCTGGTCCCCAGGTCAATTTGGATGCCTCAGAGGCTTGGTTTGGTCTCTGAGAGCAGGAGGAAGGTTGAGTGTGTGTAATTGCGTTTGTGTTCGGTTTGGGTTGACTACGGGGCCTCAGTCTGCCTCCCCAAGTCGATGTGTTATTGGTTTGGTTAGTGGATGTGTTAGGAGATTGGGTTTGTTTCTGAGATTTGGATTGGGTGTGTGTATGTGTGATCGTGTCTGTGTTTGATTTAGGTTGACTTTGGGGCCTCAATCTGCCTACTCCCCCAGTCGATGTATTGCCGGATGTTTCCGAGGCTTGTGTTTGTCTTTGAGATGTGTTGGGTTGTGTGGTGGCGGTTTGCGTGTTGATGGTCGAAGTGATTTGTGTTTTGGTTTGTCTTACTGCTGTGGCGCTCGAGGTCTTGAATGCTCGCTGACTATCCTGACGACTTCGCATACATCCAGTCGCGGAAACCTTCCAGAACATATATATATATATATATATATATATATTAGGGTGTCCCTTATATGGGCAAAAAAAATTTTTTTTGAAATACCGGAACGCATACCCTCTAATTTTTTTCAACCTACTAAGCCTTACTTATATATGAAATTTTATTCACCTACGTTGACGTTAACCCGTGCCGACCTGCCCGCAAAGTTTTTGAAAATAGTCGTTTTTGAGTATCTCTTGATATATACCTAGATTATCGCAATTAAGTAAGTATTAGGTAGACAATTAAGTAAAAACAAATTCTTCCTTAAATGAACACCTCAAAAGCCCTCTAGGGGTTTTTTGAAATTCGGACCTTAAGGGCCCAAAATCGCCATTTTGGAAAAAAATGCATTTTTTAATTAAATTTTTGACTTTCTTTAATTACGTTTAAACGAGATGAGATATCAAATTAATTCCTTCGGTACATTCTTCCTTAAATGAACACCTCAAAAGGCCTTTAGGGGTTTTTTGAAATTCGGACCTTAAGGGCCCAAAATCGCCATTTTAGAAAAAAATGCATTTTTTAATTAAATTTTTGACTTTCTTTAATTACGTTTAAACGAGATGAGATATCAAATTAATTCCTTCGGTACATTCTTCCTTAAATGAACACCTCAAAAGGCCTTTAGGGGTTTTTTGAAATTCGGACCTTAAGGGCCCAAAATCGCCATTTTAGAAAAAAATGCATTTTTTAATTAAATTTTTGACTTTCTTTAATTACGTTTAAACGAGATGAGATATCAATTAGCTCTCTTCGCTAAAAGTTTCTTTAAATAAATATCTCGAAAAGGTTTTCAGGGTTTTTTGAAATTCGGATCCTAAACCTGTATTTTGGATAAAGTTTCTACCGTAGGCTCTAGTTGAAATATTTTGAATTAATTAAAATATGAAAATAAAACACTCGGTTATTGGTTCCAAGTTATTTATTAATTATAAATCAACACTAATTAAGTATTTTGGCACTAATATTTATATTTAATAGTGGAAGATCATAATTATTTTTTTTTTAAACTTTGAGCCTCTTGGGGCACCTCAAGATATGCTCGTATTAAGAAATAAAAATAGGGGGTAAATAGTCACATTATGGAACAACTTTTCCAGGGTAGCCCGTTTTGAAATTCGAAAAAAAAAAAATTTCGCTCCACCCTATTAGTCATATCCCGAGACGCCGCCCGTCAGGGCCTAGCGGAGGTTGGTTTGCCGAAGGCAACCCTACCGTCGCTAGTTCTTTCTATATTTCATTAAAAGCGATATTTCGGCGACGACAGCAAGACATCATGAGGCATATAAAAAATTATTTTTGAAACATTCTTTTTAACTCACCACTCTCTTCTCACGAATGTCCCTCTTTTTCGTTATATTATAAATCCACTGAAGAAGGAGTGCCAATAAGCCTCCGAAACATTTGGAAATATTACCTTATGTTTAATAAAAAATTGCTGAATTACCAAACAAACAGAGTACAACTGACAAATAGAGCGAGGGCGCGCAACTCTATCCGCACAGCTTGTATGGCCATGTTTCGGAGCTAGTCGGCACGGGTTGCAGTGCCCCAAATATGCTAAAATTTTATTTGTGAGTATTTTAGGGGCAAATGAAAAAAACTAGGCCCTATGCGTTCCAAAATAAATACTTTGAAAAATAAGGGACACCCTAATATATATATATTTGTTCTGGGGTTCCGGGGGTGCGAAGATAAGTTTTCTCGGGTTGAGTCGCGTGTGATGTTGAGATTTACTCGACGTTTCGGCTCTCCTTTTGGAGCCATTTTCAAGAGTATGGAATTAGGGGGAATTGTTGGGGTGGTTTGTTTATATATATTACTTTCTCTTACCTATGTATATATGTAATATATATATAGAGAGAAAGTATTGGTTTCATGTCAAAAATTCGATGTCGAGATTTTGATGGATCTTCACGTTTTGAGGTCCCCTGAATCCAAAAAGTGGTTTTCGCGACATGGTCTGTCTGTGTGTCTGTCTGTGTGTCTGTCTGTCTGTCTGTCTGTGTGTGTTCAATTTTAAGCATGAAGGAATTGAGCTATGAGGCTGAAATTTTATATTTAAGTTAAACACCCCCCGGGACCGACAAAATAAGCTTTTAATCAAAATCGGCCAAAGAGTACTAGTACTTTACTGATGTACTTTTTCAGTTTTTTTCGATTTTCTCAAAATTCGCTCTAACGATTTTGATTAAAATTCAAAAATCAATTATTTATTAGATGCTCTTTCAAATGTATATTCTCGTTTTGCCCTCAAAATTGTTTGAAGCACACTTTACTCTTGTGCTTCATAGGAAAGATAGGAGAAATGGTTGCCATGGTAACGGAATTTAAATCTTTTTCTTTTTATTAGATTAAAAATCAATTATTATTTAAATTCCCATTTTTTTTTTTATTTTATTTCTGCCTGTAATTGTTTCGGAGAAAACATATCTCACTCTCTCTCTCTCTCCACTTGCAAACATTATCGCCCGTCTCTCCGCCTTCTCTCATAGGCCTAATGTTAATTTCCTATAGGGATTTGTATGTTAATTTCGATTCAAAAGGGGTCCCCTTTGGAACTTTTTACGCATTTAAAATTTTTTTTCCAATTCTTATGAAATTTTGTATTTATTTACGATTCTATATTGTGTATAAAATGTCCAAATATGAGATTAAAATTTTGAAAAATAACCATAGTTTATTTCAGGCAATCAACATTTAAAATGCAAGTTTGAAACTAAGGTGCTATGGGAAACTAAATATATCTCGACACAAAAAATCTGGTGTGAACAGCACGGTGCACAACTTTCTCTTACCGAAAGGTAAGAGAAAGTTGTGTGCTGTGCGCCAGTCACACCAGATTTTATATATATATATATATATATTGCGATATATAATAATAACCTCTTGTTAAAATTAAATAAATTTTCGATATAGGTAATGTTTTTTTCTCATAGTACCGGTACTCTTAATTCACTCTTAAAAAAATTTTAAGAAGCTGCAGATTTTTTCATATTTTATTTAAAATGTGCTGTTTGTTAATATTAATTAGATTTAAAGCCTAAATATGATGATTTTAACCAACTAAAATCATCTCCATGCCATTCTTTCTTATTAGGGCAATGATTAATCGAAATGAATTGAAAGGTTATTTATTTTATATTTATATGCAATCTACATCTTCTAGTTTCAAGGTCTAATTAAAAAAAAAATCAAAATAAATTAAATTAAATCCTCTAATTAATATTCTATAAAAAAATTCTATAAATTAAATCTAATTAATTAGCATTTAAATAAAGATTTTTGAAATTAAATGAATTAAAATTAATAAAACAACTCAGGGGCTGACAAATCAAATAGTGTGAGTACGTGGATAGCGACCACGAGTTAACCGAGCTATTCATTTATCTTTTTACAAAACAGGGACCATGACATTTTCCGCCCCCGCGGATGGGGGAGGGAGGGGGAGCGACTCTCTCGCTCCCCCCTCATCCCCTCTCCTTTCTTTTTGGAGGGGACCTCGATCATGAGTGAGAGGAACCGTTCGGAGGCCAGTCCTGGCTCGGACCTCGTCGAACAAGTCTCAATCACTCTCTCTCTTTTTTATTTTCTCTCTCTCTCTCTCTCTTTCATATAAGTGTGTTAATTATTAAGTGCTTTAAAATTAAAATATGTGTTTAAGTGTTCAACTCAAAAAATAACAGTGTGGTGTTGGGATTTTTTTGTTTAATCTTCATTAATAAAGGTAAGTCAATCGACCTACATTTATGACGAGAGAGCGAGCGAAGGCGGGGGGGAGGGGGTTGATTGAAGCAATTGTTAGTTAGATTGCATTAAACTCTGGTGGGAATTGTACACGGTGGCACACACAAAATGTACCAATAATAATCATTATTTAAACAAGTGTTTAGATTGAGCGCCTCCTACTCTAACAATGATTGGATTTAGAAATTAATCTTTTTTTTTTTGTACAAGAATGGAATAATGCCTATGATTGAATTGGGAGGATTTTTTGCCTTTTCATTTTATTATTAAAATCAGGGTCCAGGGGGGAGGGAATCCCCTCCCCCTTCAAAATTCAGAATCCGAAGGAACTTTGCAGTCAGGAAATTAAATAAAAAAATCAAAATAAATTAAATTAAATCTCCTAATTAATATTCTATAAAAAATTATATAAATTAAATTGATTAATTATTAATTTAAATAAAGTATTTTTGAAAATAAATGAATTTATTAATAAGACAACTCAGGGGCTCACAAATCAAATAGTGTGAGTACGTGGATAGCGACCACGAGTTACCCGAGCTATTCATTTACCTTTCTCTTCATCATTTTTAAATAATAATTCAGAATCCTACGGAACTTTGCAGCCAGGAAAATAAATAAAATAATATTTTATTCAATGTATCATTGAATCCCATAGCAAGTAATTTTTTTGTAAAATTACTAAATAGAAAAGAAATTGTATATGATTACAGTAGGCATTAAAAGTCGTATATTTATTAACATTTGCCCTGTTGAAGGTCTTGGTTGGCGACCGAAAAGTCAGCGAATCTAATTTCCTGGCTGTAAAGTTCCTAATTAAACCTCCACAGCCATAAAACATTAAGTTTATAAAATTTATAAATTTAAAAATTGTTACAACATTTATTTTTAA
>JAKCPI010013228.1:0-12012 GCA_023213315.1 Euborellia annulipes | reverse complement strand
TAAAACTTTGATTTGACTAAATGAAGGAAGCAAAAAAAAAAAAAAATTTTAGAAATAACGTTTTCCATGAAATAAAATCTCTGATTTGGTACTTTAGATTATTCGCCAAGAAAGGGTCCATATTATAAAATTTTTTTATCAACTGGGTAGGATCGTCTCTTCATCCCTTAAGTGAAGATATCCTCAATCATAATTAATCAGTGATATTTCATATCAACAAGAAACACTAATGAAAATCTGGTGTGACTGATCGCACAGTTTTACCTTCGGTAATCGAAAGTTGTGTTCTGTGATTGTCACGCCAGATTTTTTGTGTCGACAGACCATGTCGTGAAAACCATTTTTTGGATTTTTCAGGGGACCTCAAAACGTGTATATCCATTAAAATCTCGACATCATGAATCCAATACTTGCTCTCTATATATTAATATATATAGGTAAGAGAAAGTAAAAATGAAATGTGAATTTTTTTCCACAAAAAAATTTTTAAAATCTTTCAAATGTAGGGAGGGATTCTTCTAGTTTTTCTTGGTGAATATGTTAATTTGGTTGCTTAGGGTTGAACATATGAACGTCTTTCACATTTCGTTTAGATATAAATTTTTTTTACCGAAAAATAAAGGTCAAATCTATTAAAAATTGTAGCGATTTCAAAATTTTCTTGGTAAATTACAAATTTAAGGTCCGAAATTATTAGCATTTTTTTCTTCCATCTTTAGACTCCAAAAACTAAAAGTTTATCTGAGGTATATATCAGAAAAATAAATAATTCTAAGTTGCCTATCTTCCAGAAAACTATTAAGAACTTCTTTCTTTCTTTGTTTAAAAATAGGGAAAGTAAAAGTAGAAACTTTCTTGTATCTTTTTGTTTTTTCGAATCTTAACTTTATTTACCAACATGACTTAGGTGTTTCTATTCAAATAAAGCTGAGTGGAAGAGATTATTGGCCGTTTAATTTTGCATATTAATTAATAGGAAAAAAAATTGGACGACAATTCGGCAGCATTAAACTATTTTTTTTTAAATAACTTTATTTTTCTGGTTTAAATTAAATTTTCAACTTAAACCCGTTGCCAGGATGTGAAATGAATAAACGATCTAAATATAAGATAGGCCTCCTGGACATAGAAATGGAAGAAGTGAGTAAAAAAAAGTCATTAATTTTTGAATAATTAACTCGACCAATTTATATTATCAAAGAAACAACTTGCAAAACAAAATCTCGTCAATTATCTCCTTCAAGTTCAGTATCCCTGTATCAGATGACGTCATATTGTGACTCAATAGTCATCGACCTAGAGAGAAAAATTTACAAGAATCAGTTGAATGAAAACCTAAATAATTTTGGAGAAAAGTGAAATCAGCAAGAACAGACATACTATATCTCTGGTACTACATCATCATCTACAGTTGCAATGCAAGGTCATCCAAGGTAAAAATAAGGCGCGCGTTGAGGCCACGTGACCTGCCGCGTGTAGGCGCACGTGATGTGCTACTATCCATTCTAAGAATATTGTGTCCATCGACCAATGAAGAAGATAGGGCGGAGCCGCCATATTCAGATTATAGCACAAGTGGGCGGCATCACCGCTTATTCTGATCCCAATATTATACAACTCGATCCAATAAAATAAAAAAAAATTCTACGAAAACAGCAACTTTCATTCAAAATTATACTATGTATATTACGTTAGTGAGAGAAGAAGAGAAAATAACAAAAATTTCGATTCTTTCTTTAATGCCTTATCATTATTTTTAATTCGCATATTTACTCAAAGAAATTATTAAGAATTCAAAAAAAAAGATGTTAACGTGGAAATGTATTATCTGACTTTAAAGTTTCCCTTCCGGCTATCGGTTACCTTAGAAAAGTTAGGGCCTTAAATATTTGCAAAAAAAAAAAAATAATTTAAATAAAAGGGATTAAAATTTTCATTTCAATATAAATTAAAAATTAAACAATTAAAATTAGAATGTTTAACAATTTTGTTTGCACTGAAACTGACAGAACGGGAGCTCAAAACGTCGGCTATGAAAAAAAAAGTGAGAGGTGCGATGTTGTAACTAGAAGATATTTTTTTTTTAAATTAATTAAATGGCCGTCGGTAAAACCATTTGGCCAATGGCAAAGTAAGTGTGTTTCAGATATAGGAACCCGAGAAAAAAAAAAAAAAATTTTAATCGGGGCATAAATCTGACTTCTTATTCTCCGAGATCCGTATACACTGGTTCACAAATTGTAAATGTGACCAGTAACTCTGGTCTCGGTGAACTAGAAGATATAAAACTTTTAAAATTAATAACATAATTTATTTTCCAAATTTAAATATCAAGACTCATTAATTAATGTTCCTTTAAAACAGAGGTCGGCAACCTTTTCGGGACGGCCATTTTCAAAATAAAATTTGTTATGTCAAAAATAATTTTGTTTAGTTGATTATTTCCAAAAGCTGGACACCTGGCATCCTTATAGCCTATGCAAGATATGAATATAAAATTAATGAGTATAATTTTTTCTATAAATTCAAAAATATCAATTTCGTTATCGTTATTTACCTTAAATTAAAATTGCAAATAGAAGGTATAAATAAATGTGAGCAGCGAAACCTCGGGTTGGTGGCCCCGAGAAATCAGAGGAATCCACGTGTGGAACGTCCCCAGGCAACCATCGCTACAATTAATATTAAAATATAATAAATATGTTAAAACTCCTATAAGACAATAGTATCTGAAAGAGGGATAATCAAAAAAATAAATACTTTACATGTCAATAAAAAAAAAAAAACACGGGACAACATGGCTTCTACTCCCTCCTCTTTTTTTTCTAATTGTCAGTACCTTAGTAAAATAACCTGACAACTTACAAAAATTAATCTAAGGGTAAATGACAAAAAATCCTTTGTCCCGATTAGGGTAATTTTTTTATGATTGTATGATGTTCAGTGGTTGGAAAAAAAAATCTGGTGTGACTGGCGCACAGCACACAACTTTCTCTTACCCTTCGGTAAGAGAAAGTTGGGCACTGTGCTGGTCACACCAGATTTTTTGTGTCGAGATATATTTAGTTTCCGATAGCACCTTAGTTTCAAACTTGCATTTTAAATGTTGACTGCTTCAAATAAACTATGGTTATTTTTCAAAATTTTAATCTCATATTTGGACATTTTATACACAATATAGAATCGTAAATAAATACAAAATTTCATAAGAATTGGAAAAAAAAATTTTAAATGCCTAAAAAGTTCTAAAGGGGACCCCCTTTTGAATCGAAATTAACATACAAATCCCTATAGGAAATTAACATTGGCCAAATGCGAAGATAAGGTGGAAAGGGAATTTAAAAGAGTAGAGAGAGACGATAATGTTTGCAAGTGAGAGAGAGACATATATGTTTTCTTTGAAACAATTAAAGACACAAATAAATTAAAAAAAAATGGGAATTTAAATAATAATTGATTTTTAATCTAATAAAAAGAAAAAGATTTAAATTCCGTTACCATGGCAACCATTTCTATCTTTCCTATGAAGAACAAGAGTAAAGTGGTCTTCAGAAGATTTCAACGGCAAAATGAGAATATACATTTTAAAGAGCATCTAAAAAATAATTGATTTTTGAATTTTAAAAAAAATCCTTGGAGGGAATTTTGAGAAAATCGAAAAAAACTGAAAAAGTACATCAGTAAAGTACTAGTACTTTTTGGCCGATTTTGTTCAAAAGCTTATTTTGAGCGTGTGGGAAGGTACCTAAGTTAAATTTAAAATTTCAATCCGGTAGCTCAATTCCTTCATGCTAAAAATCTGTCCACACATACAGACACACACACACACACACACACATACATACACACACACAGACCAATTTGCGGGACCCACTTTTTTGGACTCAGGGGACCTCAAAACATGTATATCCATCAAAATCTCGACATCGAATTTTTGACATGATCGCAATACTTTCTCTCCTATATATTTCATATATAGGCTAAGAGAAAGTAATAAATATGAAATCAAATCCTAAGCCAAAAGAATTTTTTTAAGAAAAAAAATTTATGAAGATGTGGAGGAAGACCGAAGTATAATTAGAAGAAATAATTGACCTCCTACAGTCCGAATTATTTTAATTTTTCCTGGATGGGGTTTCGGGTTCTAAACGTCAGTCATCTTCAGGGCAATTACACATTATAAAATACTTTCTTTTTACTCTAATGATGGTTCAACATAAAGACAGGCACGTATTTTGTATATTGTAAAACATACTACAGTATTATTCTATCCTATCTGAAGGAGGCAGAAATATTTTCAACATATATAATAATGTATAATGGTTCTAATACTAGGCCTTGAAGATGGGTGACGTTTAGTCCTCGAAACGAAGACCAGGTGAAAATAATTCAGACCGATAAAAGTCTTATAATTTTCTCATCTTCTAAAAAATTATTCTAAACAACATAAATTATTGTTATTATTAGGAGAATTTTTAATTATAGACCATATTTTTGTATTAGTTATTTTATAAAAATATATAAATACTGTACAACGTTTCGACTGCTTATTCTGCAGCCGTTCCAAGTACTGTGCACTTCAGTCGAAACGTATAGTATTTATATATTTTTAATAAATAATTAAAACAAACAAAAATGTGGTCTATAATTAAAAATTCTCCTCTTGATAAATTATCTATTAACAATTAAATAGGAGATATATTTTTTCAGATTTAGGGCCAAATTTCTGTCGAAATTCCGAAAAAATTATAATATAATTATATACCGATAAAGAGAAAGGAATAGAATAGAGAGAATCATGAAGTTAAAATTTTAAATACTGTTAGAAATTATAAAAAATATTCTATATTTTTATGAGGATATCATAATATTCAGCCATCAAGAAACAACTAGTTCTATATTTTTATTTGAACAATGGCAGACGTGGGGCAGCCAGGAAGGAGCGTCTTCAAATCAACTAGACCCCAAAAATTAGCGACGTTCTGTTCGGCCATCAGCTATAGGGAGTTTTCATATGTTAAACTGACCACATTTTTTCAGTGAGACAAAGCTGGACAAATGGGATGAATTGGAAATTTTTCCCTCTTGCGAAAATCATTTTAACTTTTTTTTTTTATTGGTATACGAGTCTCGTCCTTTTCAAACTCTGGCGGAAACCGAAACTTCCATTCCTAACTAAAATAATTAATAAATAATAAGTAAAATATTTTTGCAGTACATTTAAAATAAGAAATGCAGATATTTTCTAAAAAGCGGGACATTTTAAAAATCACGGACTCCACAAAGCGGGACTGTACCCCCAAAATCAGGACGTATGGTCCCCTTATCATATGTAAATGTACATTAATATATTTATTCAAATGTTGATTAAGACTTGTTAATAAATAATAAAATTATAATTTTGCTATTTGGCAATTGCAAGGCTTCGAAAAAGTCAGGCGTAATTAACGATCTTTCCTGGCTGCCACCTCCTGCCATTGTTCAAATACTGTATATCAATCACCACTTCCACACTCGAGATATTTTATATTCTTTAAAATTTATTTATTTGGAAGGAAGGATCATCCGAACCTCCCGAAAAAAAAATTCTGGATACGGTTCTGAATTCCACATTTAGACCCTTATTTGTTAAATGGGAAATTTAAGCCGACTTACACCGAATCTGATCGATATTAATATCTGATTCAATATACAGTAGAATACAAGAAATATTTTGCTTAACCATATAGGCCAAGTGAAGAAAGTGTCCGAAATATTTCCCAAGGACTTTGATTAAAACTAATAAATTAACATTTAAATTTTATAAATATTCTTCTAAAAACTAATTTTAAAGAAAGATATTTTTAAAGAAAAAGTTGCGAATATGTAATTTTAAAGTAAAAATATTACTTTTCTAGGCCATTTTTTTTATTCAGAAAATATTGATATAAAGTATAGACCGACCGAATATTCGGTTTCGGTTACGGTTTCGGCCTAAACTAAGATTGAGGCCGAAATTCGGTTTCGGCTGAAAATCTTGTTTCGGTCAGACCCTAATATAAATAAAGGTTGAGGTGATTATGCCAGTGAGTGAGAATGCTTTGTCTTTTTGATTGTACTCGTGTCGAATAAACATGTTGTGATGGGGTCAGAACGGTGCACACGTGTCGCGACTTGTGGCACGTGTCGAGGCGCACTCCTCAGCAGTGGCGTAATCACCAAACAAACCAGCCTTTTACCAAAGCCATATTCATTTATTTCTGGACCGACTTACGTGTGTATATTTATCATCATGCCTATCACTTTCATCGTCTGAATTAAATTAGCAATTTTATTTATTGCTTAAAGATGCAAAAAAATATTTTGAAATTTCTATTTGATCCTTTGACAGAATCAATATTATTATTAGCGTTCGTTCTACCTTGAAGACGAAGATGAGGTTAATTCATGAATATGGCTATAGGCCCGTCAACTTTTACTTTTTTCGGAGCAGAGGGATAAAATGATATAATACGTATTTCTAAAATAAAAATCTCTTCTTTTTTTACGCTATTTTAATTACATAAATTCAGAGTAAATTTGTATTTAATAAATGCAATATATTTATTAAAATTAATAAAAAAAAAAAATATCCCGAAATGAGATGATATTTAAGAGTTTTTCCGAATTTATCTCTTTTTTTTAACCATTTAAGCATAATTATTTTTAATTTTTTTTTTTTTTTTTTTTTTTTTTTTTTTTGTTCTATTTTTGAATCCAAAGTTAGATTTGTTGGCTTATATAAGAGTTTACGTAAAGAATATTTATTATTAACAAAGATGAACAAACGAAATAACATTTCACTCAGCAAATCTGTAGAAAGTTGAGATAGTGAATCATTTTCTCGAATATTGAATGACTCTACAAATTAATTGCTAACTTAAACAAAATTCATTAAAAAGTTTGAAATGTTGAAATATCTTTATCTTATAGTAGATTTAAAAAGATCTTCGAGGTTTTTTTTACTTTCTCTTACCTATGTATATATGTAATATCATAGGCGTAGCCACGGGGGGGGGTTTTGGGGGTTCAAACCCCCCCATTGGACCCAAGCCATGACTAGATATTTAAGCTCTATAATACAAAATACTTTTTCTCTCTATATATTTCATATATAAGGTAATAGAAAGTAAAATATAATAATTTTCTCTAGCTTAAAAAAAAAAAAATTAAATAAAACGCAAAAAATTCAAGAAAATTCAGAATTTTCCCATTGAAAAGAATTGATTTTTGTTATGCTTTATAAAAAATTAAAGCCGCTTAAAATTGATTAAATCTCGCAAATGAAAAATAATAAAAATTATTATATAAATAAATTTTTTATTTTTTTTTTAAAGAGGTCTGAGATGGGACTCTCGTCAAGAGAAACAGATAGAGAGACACCCCGGTATATTAGGCCCATATACATAAAATTAAGAGATTTCCATTATTTATTGCCTGATACAATTTGATTGAAAAATTGCGGCACTTAATTAAGAAAGGGCGGGCCCAAACCACCTCGAGGGGTGCCCAGGGGGGGGGCGAAGCGAAGGTGGGGTAAGTGGCTAGCCATATATTTCATTAGACGCCTTATACTGCCCCATTAGTCCGGGGGTGGGGGGGGGAAGAAATAATCCTAAACCCCCCCCCATCAAAAATTTCTGGCTACGCCTATGTGTAATATATATATAGAGAGAAAGTATTGGATTCATGTCAAAAATTCGATGTCGAGATTTTGATGGATCTTCACGTTTTGAGGTCCCCTGAATCCAAAAAAGTGGTTTTCGCGACATGGTCTGTGTGTCTGTGTGTCTGTCTGTGTGTGTGTCTGTGAACAAAATATCTCAAGAACGAAAAGAGCTAAGAGGTTGAAATTTTATATTTAAGTTAGGCACCCGCATGGGACGTGACACGAAGCTTTTGAACAAAATCGACCTAAGAGTACTAGTACTTTACTGATGCAATTTTTCAGTTTTTTTCGATTTTCTCAAAATTTGCTCCAACGATTTTTTTTAAAATTCAAAAATCAATTATTTTTTAGATTCTCTATAAAATGTATATTCTCATTTTGTGATTGAAATCTTCTGAAGACCACTTTACTCTTGTACTCCATAGAAAAGAGGATAAATGGTTGCCATGGTATCAAAATATAAATATTTTCCCATACTTATAAATTTTACATCTTGAAAATCGAATGAACCGTACTGTCGGAAACTAAATATATGTCGACACAAAAAATCTGGTGTGACAAGCACAGTACACAACTTTCGATTACCGAAGGTAAGAGAAAGTTGTGTGCTGTGCGCCAGTCACACCAGATTTTTTTTTTTAGAATATAATAATTATAATTATATTCGTACCCCAGCAATTAAAAGAAGGTCATATTAGTTTGGATTAAATAAATTAGCTTTAGGCCTAGATCTTTATTAAATTAGACACTGACCCACTTATTAATAGCTATTTATGATTAAATAAATGTTTTTCTTGCTAAAGGGTAGTCAATCCAAAATACTCATTAATAGATTTTTAAATGTATTGTTCCAGAGATGATTTAAAGCGGACACTCATTTTTTTTAGAATTTAGCAAGTGAGCTGTGATGCTTGTTTTAAGGAAGCTCTGGAGCTCTGGGGAGATAATTTTTGGGAAAATAAAATTTGCTTCTCTAGAAAGAAATTATTATCGAGACATGTACTAATAAATAGAAAATTTGAATAAATACCTATTAGTTCAATCAAAAAATACAAAATACATTTATTTCCTAAGCCGACGTTTCGAGTTTTACATGCCCCCATAATCAGCTCCTGCAATTGAGAGTGCACCCACTACTTGGTTCATGGTGATAGAAAATAAATAAATAGGGCATTGCAAAAGACATATACTTATGACATTTGCAGGAGGCTGTAACTGTACTTTGACGACCTATTTCCTGAAGATGGGTGCCTTGTATTACCCGAAACTTCGGCATACGAAATAGCATCTATTGCAATAGTATGAGACTAAAGCATGGTAGTTAGGCAGCCCAAATGGCACACGCTCACTAAACTTTTTTACTTTCTCTTATTTCTGATTAAAACATTAAGATAATTTTTATTTCAATAAATCTTTAAATGTATATAAAAAAGAAGAGATTCCGGTCTTGGCAACCGATAAATAAACAGTCAAACTATTCCAGGCGCCCACAATTTTGGTGATTTTTTAATATATTCTAACTCCTTGGTCATCTCTTTTGTTCCTTTTTGTTGAATATTAGTTGCTTAACAATCTTATTAAAGAAATTGTGAATTTTGGAGCCGTTGAACCTCTAGTCTGAGATCGAAGGTAGGCAATTTTATTTATTTTTTGTTTGTTTGTTTGTTTATACGCTGATGCGGATTTGATAATTCAATTTTATATGGATAAGAGTGAGGACTTATCGTCCCAATATATGGCTGAAGAGTATAATAACACTGCAAAGAGATTTAAAGGTCTTCAATCTCAAGCTGGCCCGAGTAATTTTGTTTCTAGCCCTTTTTCTCATTATAATGGCGGCTTAGTATTTCCCAAGTTTTTTATTGTCTCCCATGCTTTAGAGAATAAAAATCTTACAAAGATTTCGCCGTTTTTAATAAATAAAGTAATTTCCTATAAAGTAGGCAATGTAGCAAATATTAAAAAATTGTGGTCTGGTGATTTGTTAGTTGAAGTTATGAATGAGAATCAGTCTAAGAATATTCAAGAATTGACCCAGTTCGCCCAAGATATACCAATTAAAGTGAAGGTACATAGTAAATTAAATTCTTGTAAAGGAGTAGTTTATTGTGAAGATCTAAAGGACTTCAGTTCCGAAGAAATACTCAATGAGTTGAAATCCCAAGACGTATTAGAAGTTTTTAGAGTTACCCGGAAAATCGAAGGGCAAGTTAGAAACACTCCCACTTTAATTTTAACTTTCAATAAACCTGATCTTCCGGAAAGAATTAAGGTTGGGTTTTATTATTTAAGAGTTAGGAGATATATACCGAATCCGATACGTTGTTTCCGATGTAACGAATATGGCCATTTTCTCAAGTCATGTACTAAAGAGGGGTCTGTTTGCGCTTTCTGTGGGCTTAGTTCACATGTAGGACCAAATGAAATGTGCGATAGAGCTCCCCACTGTGTCAACTGTAATGGTAGCCATTCGGCTCTTTACAAGAAATGTCCTGTATATTTAAATGAAAAAGCCATTGTTAAACTTTCTATGGACGAAAAGATTTCACTTTTTTTAGCCTAGGAAAAAGCTTGGCGGACTTTCTTCTAGTCAACCAAACTCTTATGCAGACGTAACGAAGAACTCCTCTAGTCATAACACTATACAATGCGAGTCCTGTGAGGCGTTGAAATCTGTAATTAGCTCTTTGAGTAGTCAAATTAGTCTCTTAACTGAACAAATTAATGTACTTTTGAAAAATAGAGAAATCCCTGTTCTTTCAGAGGTAAAGGAAGTTCATAGTGGTATAAACCCTTATAATTTCAATAATTTAAGTGAAGCTCACGATCAAATTTTCACACATATGTTTACTGAGGACGGAGAGTTAGAAGATATTTCAAATAATGCTCCACAAGAGCATTGTATAAATGAAAATAACACGCTCAATAATGAATTTTTTTCCAATAAAACTTTTGATGTTTCTGAAATAGATAATCGCATAAATGATAGCCCGAATAGTGATGTGGTTTTATCCCCATCAATTTATAAGGATAGGTCCCCATTAAAAAAGAAAAAGGTGTACAGTAATAGTACAGTGGAGAATAAAGTAATTAAAAATAAAGGGAAATTTACCAGAAAAAAGTAAAATTACCTGTAATATAAAATATTGGATAGCGTTTCTCAGGAACCTACAAAAGTATATAGTACTTTCGATACATCGTTGCATAATTATTATTTAGAAAAACTACGGTCTGATAATGCCTCTGTCCTTTAGATTTTGTCAAAACGTGAACTTTTTGGAACTAAATGATGGTCGAGGAAATAGAATGTAATGCTGACTCCATCATGCCCCTTTGAACCCGACCTGAAGTTATTATCTACGGCGATCTGCTAAAGAATGCCTAGCATGATACACCCAGTATTGTATATTAATCTCTTTTTTCTGACTTGATTAATCGCTTTCTAACCCATAAGGTAGTATTCTGTTAATGGTGTTAAGAACGTCTCTGGTGTTGGGTGTGGATATTATGATAGGAATAGGGAAGATGCTTTCAAAATAAATAAGGAGTCGAGTAGTTTTTCCACGGAAATTCAGTTCCGGCAATAGAGATGGCTCTCTCAGCCAATAGCTCAGATGGCACATCGGTCATTATTGTCTCTGATTCGTCGAGTGCCTTAAAATCCATAGACTTGCTTTTTAGTAACCACCCAATCATAAAAAATATACGTTTACTTTTCAAACTAATAAATAGTTCTGGTGGTGAGGTGATCTTTATATGGGCGCCTGGACACATTGGGATCAGCGGGAATGAGAGGGGCGGATATAGTGGCTAGAAAGGGAGCGGAAAATAATTCGATGGACTTAACCTGATTCCGTATGAAGAATATAGCCATGGAGCTTCTTCAAGTGAAATGGAGAGAAAGATGGGCCAACAACAACTGAAAATCGAAAGAGGTGATGCCTGAACTTGGTCGGAAAGTTGACTACTCAACTAAGAGGAAGGAGCAGGTTGTAATTGCGAGACTGTGGATAGGCCATACGCGTTACACTCATAGCTATTTATTCACGAGGGAGGAACCGCCTTTTTGTGAGTGGTTAATTGTGGCATGGGAAAAATTGGAACCTTAAGAAGACGAGCTGGATTACATTGCAACTTGGCCGGAACCCTAAATGAAGAATGGGAGAAATTTATTTTGAAAAGACTTTCAAATGTTTGACAAAAATCTAATTTTTTTTTTTTTTTTTTTCTTTTTTCTTTTTTTTTCTTTTTTCTAATGTCCATTTGTGTAAATAAATAAATAAATGTAGGCATAAAAGCCCTTAGTGGTGATATGCCATTAATAT
>JAKCPI010013227.1:0-30322 GCA_023213315.1 Euborellia annulipes | reverse complement strand
ATTTGAGAATTTAATAAGCTAATGATTTATTAATTGAAAAATAATTATAATTACCGGTATATTAAAAAGGGGGGGGGGGGGGGGGGGGGGGGGGGGGGGGGGGGACCATAGGCATTAGAATATTCACAATTGGGGGGGGAGGTCAAACTTATCAACAGGCCTGCTAGGGGAATTAAAGGAAAAATTCAATATTAATACCCCGCCGCGCTCCATCAGTTTAACAAACTTCTCACCCTAATTTGAATATTCACAATTTTTTTTTTTTTTTTTTTTTAAAGAAAAACACTTACATTTTTTCTTATTCACACTCACACACACAGTCTTTTCGGCAACTTAGGCCATTTAAGACTGACGATAACCGTTATATTACTTGAACCCTGTTATGCAATAGTGTGTCAAGCGCCCAAAAATTAAAAATTGACTTAAGCACGGAATATTGTTCCAAATGCTATAATTAATAGTATTTTTTATGAAATATGCCCTAAAACAATTTATATTTAATGTTACTTGCACAATTGACAAAAAAAATTATATATAATCCAATGAAAACAAAAAACTTTAATGTTAATTTTCTCAAATCTCGGTAGCTGACGCTTGACACACTAATGCGTAGCAGGATCCATATATCTTTATATTTTTTTGACTGCTCCTGCTCCTTTTCCTGTTGTACAGTGAGCGCCACAATTAAGTCCCCACCTGATAGCTAGAACCTTAAGTATTTGGTATAGAATATTATATTTGGTGAAATAATTTTAAATTTGAAAAGGTAAAACAAAATCATCTGTACCAGATTTTATGCTTTACCTTTTCGGCCATTAAGATTATTTCATTATACACCATATACTATACCTTATACTTAGCCCTAGCTATCAGGTGGGGACTTAATTGTGGCTCTCACTTTACTATACTACTAGTTAATAATTCTAAAATTAAATTGATCGACTACTCACGGAAATGAAATGAAGAAATGCAAATTTCCGTAGAAGTTTCACTTCCCTAGTGCATGATATGAATCCATCGTGGTTTAAATTTTTGGGAATCTGATGCAAATCGGGCGTATAAAAACAAAACTAGATTCTTTCTTTTATTCACTTTAAAATTTTAATTTTAGCTAAGCCTACACGAAAGTACAAAATGTTTCGCATCTTTTATATTCAAATTAAAATTTCGCTCATGATTATCATATAATTTCTTAACTAATGAATGTAAAATAAAAGGTAAAATTTTAATTTCAAAGTGAGAAGAAGAAGATCCTAATTTTTAGATCGCTAAGCCCTTATTAGAAGCAGAGTTTCTAGAAAAACAACTTCCCTCTCCCCCTCCATCTTTTCTGGCAAACAAATAAATGTTCTTTTCACTTCAAAGGGAAAAATATATAAAAAAAATAATTTCAAAAAGAAGAAGAAAGTTTGCTAAAATTATTTCAAGGTAATCCTGTTGCTGATTCAAGAAAAAAAGCTTCTCTCTGAGAAGGGCGTATCAATGTTTTCCCTTTGAGAGATAATCGTTGTTTTATAGAAATACGACCTTAGAATACGAATGGATCATTTTAAAAAATAAAATCCACCTTTATTTTTTTTTTTTTTAGCTATCCTGTTAATGGAAATGAAAAGAGGAAAAAGCGAATAAAATTTTAAGACAACCTAAAGGCCTTGTTTTGTGGTTAGGAGAGAACATCAACTCTTTTCTTTTCCATTTTATTTATTTTATTATCTTAATAATATTATTCATTTCTCTTATGTATTAACCAAACATAAAAATTTTATTTTTATATTTTACCCTTTCAGTTTATATCCCAGGCAAAAAATTGTTATTATTGATGGGTGAAATAATAAAGGTTTTTCGTATTAAAATTGTGAACAGAAAAAAAGTCCCTTTATGATCTTTGTGAGTGCACTATGGAATAGAGCAGAACTTGTTTGGTTGCTGGCAGATAGGCCACCCAAATGACCAACTTACTTTTGAATTTTTTCAGATGATATTGATAATTCTAGGGCATAGTTTCTCAACCTTAACTTGCTCAGCGCCTCCTATTAGAATGTTTTTTTTTTTTTTTTTCTAGAGACCCCCTCTCCCCCCATTTTAATTTTACTTAGGACCTGTGGCGAATTTAAAACGGGTAATATTATATTATAGTCATAAGATAGGATATGACCCCTAATATACACGTTTTGATGTCCCCTGAATCCAAAAATGTTGTTTTTGCGACATGGTCTGTCTGTGTGTCTGTGAACAAAATATCTCAAGAACGAACAAGAGGTAGGAAGTTGAAATTTTATATTTAAGTTAGGCACCCATGAAGCTTTTGAACAAAATCGGCCAAAGACTCTACTGATTAGTTTTTCGTTTTTTTTTTTTTTTTTTTTTTTGATTTTTGCTCCGACGATTTTGATTAAAATTCATAAATCAATTATTTTTTAGATTCTCTTTAAAATGTATATTCTCATTTTGACATGGAAATCTTGGAACACTTTACTTTTGAATTTCATAGAAAGATAGAAGAAATGGTTGTTATGGTAACAAAATATAATTATTTTCCCATTCTTATAAATTTTACATCCCTCCTATACCAAACGTCGCGGGTTCGGACCCAGGCAGTCCGATGATTTTATTTAAGCCATTTGGATACCAGATGGCTTAAATAGAAATGTCTGAACCCCCAAAAGGTATATTCATTACAACGGTTATCGTCAAAAGTCTTAAATGGCCTAAGTTGCCGAAAAGACTGTGTGAATGTCTGTGTGAGTGTGAATGAGCAAGAAGTGTGAATGTTTAAAAAAAAATAAATAAATAAATAAATATATGTCGACACAAAAAATCTAGTGTGACGTCTCCCCCTAAAATTTTTGTACATTGATAATGTATTTTTTCCTAACTTTTGCGGTCCCAAGAGTACATTTTAAGCAATAATTTATTTTTGATTTTACAATTTTTCTTATCGAATTTTTTCTTGCAGAAAGAAAAACTTAAAAAAAAAAAAAAACTGATGGGGAATAAAGCAATAAGCTATTTCTATGTCAACTATGAAACAACTCACCAAATCTCTCATAGTTCTCAAATCCAATCCTATCCAATCAAAAAAGGACGAAACTGTGAAGCCTAGAACAAAAAGAAAATATTTTTTATAAATGAATAAGGAAATTATTTTTTTTATAACTAATTTTTGGATTTTGATTGTCCATTTTCAAAGAAATCATTCAGTCAAAAGAGCAAAGTCTTTGAGAATTTAATGACACTTTGGAAAGTTTTTTTTTACAAAAAAAAAAAAATAATTTGAAATTTCTTAACAATAAAAAAAGCAACTGAATCGTTTAATAATAATGTGATGGTATAGACTTTTTATTATGCAATTAATTTTTAGAGATTCCTCTCTCTCTTAACAAATACAAGGGGAGATTTTTCTCTTCATGACTTATAAAACGCGCTCACAAGAGGGAAAGAGAGAGAGAAATAGAGCAATGGAGGGAGCTATAAACTTATTACGAATTATGATGATTTTACGACAAAGCTTAATGTCTTACTTAGCATAACAAAGTGGCCTAATGTTAATGCCTCCCTCTCACCCCCGTCCCACGTGAAAACTGTAAAAGATGGTGGCCTAGTCGACGCAGTCTTTATTGGGCAAGCCTCCTGTTTAAACCTGCCTCACACCCAAATAACACCGAGCTTTTCTTTTTTAAATCTCATGATGCCTTTTCTAGAATGTTATCGGAGGGGGAGGGAAGGGGTGGCGGCACTTTTATAAAAAGGATTATTTTAAATTCAGGCTATGAAATAAAAAACAGTTTTGACGTTTCATTTTCATTACCTCAAATAGCTATAATGAATTTTTTATTATTTTTGAAATGAAATTTTTTTTTATAAACCATATTCAATATTTTCTTTTTAAATATTTTATTTGCTCTACATATCAATTCATAAGAATAATCTATAAAAAAAAAACTGGTTGTTTTTATTTATAAGTTAAGAGATAAAATGACCAGTGAGACCATGGGCGTAAGTGGGAGGAGGGGGGCCTTGAACCCCCTCTGGATTGTCCTAAAATTGATAAAACAAACAAATGTATATCTGTCCCATTGGGAATTATGTCTTAAACGCCCTAAGTGCCGACTACATTAGTGTGAATGTTTGTATTAATTAAATAATCTATGTATATATTAATTGCAAACCCCTCTCGCGCTAACGAGGGGTTGCCCCTCCTAACAAGATGTATGAGATACACCGCACAGTGAGCACCACAATTAAGTCTCCACCTGGGAGTTAGAGCCTTGAGTATATGGTAGGCTATATAGTGAAATAATTTTAATGGCCTAAAAGGTAAAATAAATTCTGGTACAGATGATTTTATTTTACCTCGTCGGTACCATATACCAGGGTTTCCCAAACTTTTTCATTTCCCGGCGCCCTTAATATATCAGAATTTTTCTGTGGCTGACAGTTACTGACTATCGAATTGTCCTGAGGAAGGGCAGCCATTTGTGTTCGAAACGTCGGCGATTGAAATAAATTTGAATTATGAGATGCACTCACTCAGGACTGTAGATGTATAAGGAAAGATGAATAGGCCTATTCAGTCCAAAAAATTTTATTTTTTTTTATTTTATTTTCTCCCAGACCAACGGTTTCGACCGCTAATGCTGCCAGTCTTCCTCAGTGAGGGGAATAACGCTTAAATTTTTTATTTTTTTTTTTCTTAAAAAAACACTCACCCTTTTTTCTCATTCACACTCACATACACACAGTCTTCTCGGCAACCTAGATTATTTAAGATACTCGTATATTGTTATAGGCCCTATATATATTTGGGGTCCAGGCATTCTTGTTTAAGCCATTTGGTATCCAAATGGCTTAAATAAAATCATCGGACTGCCTAGGATCTGAACCCGCGACCCTTGGTATAAAAGGCAAGCACGCTACCAACTACACCAAGCCCGAGGGCCCTTTAAATTGTGTTAAATCAAATAGAATTAACATTTTAAGCTGCAACCTTCAAAACTTCTAAGGAAGTGGCGATTTATTATTCGATATATTTTTTTTTTCTTTTCCAAGTACAAAATTGGTTCCCAATCCTCTGACTAAATATACAACAGAAAGAAACTTTGAAATTTATTTATTTATTATAAAGTAATTTCTGCCTATATCGTATTAATAATATAAAAATTACCCACACTTTTAAATATTAATCCGAAATCAAATAGTCATTAGTGAATATTAATATGTGAATCACACAAGTGGTCATATTTTATTTATGGAGTTTTTTTTTTTTTAATATCTCCTAATGAATTCATACAAAATTTATTTTGCTTTTTTTATTTCAAAATAATATAACAATATTTCTGACCCTGAAGATTAGAATTTATCGGCCCGGTGATTTTTAAATAATTTATTCAATCACTCACTGTTAGAGACTTTATTGAAAATTTTGAGTTTTGTGTTAGATACCTATAAATTTGAATTTCATGTACAGTAATAGGATTAGAATTTATTAGGGCAGCGGATGAATGGATTAGAAAATGTCATCCAATACTCCAACCTATTTGGTATCCAAATGGCTTAAATAAAATAATCGGACTGCCTGGGATCCGTACCCGCGACCTTTGATAGAGAAGGCCAGCACGCTAGCAACTTCACCAAGTCCTGAGGGCTAAAAAAATGTTGACTCTAAAGAGCAAGAGTTTCTTAAATAATATTAATACTTCATTATAAAACTCTGAATTAAAAAAAAAAAAAATAGAAAAAATATTTTTTTTTTTAGTAAACCATCAAAAATTAATGTCCACGGTAATTGAAAGTTGTGTTCTGTGTTTGCCCACCAGATTTTTTGTGTCGACATATATTCAATGTCAGGCAGTAAAGGTTCTAACTGGGAACGCCTGCAACTAGGCAACCAAAAGGGATCGTCCAAAGCCTCAGCCGAAGGCCCCGACCCTTCCCCAACTAGAACTCCCTACCACACGCACACCAACTCAGGAGACCTCAAAACGTGTAAATCCATTAAAATTTTGTCATCGAATTTTTAACATGAATACATTTCCACTTTCTATATATTAACTTACAGTATATAGGTAAGAGAAAATAAAATTATATAAACTTTTTAATATTAAATTTAATCTTCTCACAAATGAATATGATTTATATCAACGTAATTTGTTAATACTGTATAAGTTATAAAATTTTATAATATATCATTTACCTAACACGTGAATTATTAGTATTTTATGTAAATGAAATAAAATTTTATTATTCTAAATTATTATAATATTATATTTTTATCCTTCCTATTTATTATACATGTATATAGAGTTCATAAGAAATTTTTTATGATGAAATTATTTTAATTATTTTTGTTGTTATAATTTTAAATAAATTGCTCTTAAAGAAAAAAAACAGCGTGAGAAGAATCCATTGAACTTGGAGGAGTTTTATATAATAAAATATTAGTCTTAAAAATTTTAATAGGAGTATTAAATTCAAGAATGATACACAAGGTTTTTTGTTTCAATGATTTATTTATTTAACATTAACACTTTATACGTATTTCGACCCCATATGTGTTATCATCAGAAGAGAATTACATACTGTAGTCTGATGATGACACATATGGTGTCGAAATACTTGTCGAAAAATGTTTCATACTTGAATCTAATTCTCCTTTTAAAGCATCATAATGTTTACTTAAAAATGCCCGTAATTATGAAAGTGGTCTAAATTTTTAAGAAAATGTTATCTGGACATTCCTTTCTACCGAATGACCCTGATTTTGGAGCAAATAATTTATACAACCCAAATAAGAGTAAGAAATACCGCGGAGGAATCTCTTGGCTGCAAATTCTAAGGATGCGATTCTTGAAAAATTAACCTTAAAAAAGTTCTATGAAATTTTTTTAAATGATTTTATATTTCATGTTTATCTCCCACCCAAAAAGAGAAAGGCCAAAAATATAAGGAAATATTAAATTACTCCACCACTAGACCAATAACGGAAGAAAAATTTAAAGATAATATGTGTTTATCATCATCACTCCAGTTTTTCAGGTACATTTTAAGAATCTTAAAACTCGTTATGATATTAATAAAAGCCTAAAATGATAAAAATGAATTACTTTTTAAAATAATTAATAAATAGTAGAAAATAAAAGGCTGAGTTATTTAAGAACCCACAGCGACGTTTCGGTTGGCTATGCGACCATCTTCATGGCTAGAGTTCAGTCGACCGAAACGTCGCTGTGGGTTCTTAAATAAAGAAATAAATATAGCTGCTCGGCCTTTTATTTTCTACTACATATTGATTCAGCTATTCGCCTCGCTTACATAATTAATAAATGTTCATTAATTATTTCATTAAAATTACTCCTACTTTTTTATTGCTCTAAATCAGAGTTTTCCAAACTGGGAGGCGCGGACTAGTATAAGGAGGGAAGGAGGCGCGAATATTTGGTAGAGTGAGCAATTTTTCTAGTTTTATAAAATAAAAAAAATATTTTTATATAAATTTATTTTTTAGTAGCTTATTAAAAAATTGTGTTTTTGTATCATTTTATAGAATGGGAGGGGGGAGGCGTCATACGATTAAATATTTTTAAGGGAGGCTTTGTAACATAAAGTTTGCTACCCACTGCCTTAAGTCATTTATAAGGCATTCAAATTAAAATATTTTCTTATGAAATTCATATAAAATTTCATATTCATAATAAATTTCCATTAATCAAGACTAATAAAATTAAAAAAAAAAAAATATCACATAATGTAAAAATATTTTTTAATTTATTCAAATGCAAATCACTTAATATCTTAAAACAATAAATACATGACTTAAAGCACTTTCATAATTATGGGCATACATATCCTCTATTCAGATGCATTTTATATTTTGCAGGTCCCTAAACCGAAATGGATAAAATAAACATTCTATAATATCGATTCAAAAAAGAGGAGAAATGAGTGGGGGGGGGGTGCTAATAACTTATTTGCCTTTCTTTTATTTATAATTGAAATGTTTTTTTTCTTTTATTTTGAAAATTATTCTACCAATAAGAGAATTTTTTATGAATGAAGAGTTTAAATACTATATTTCTTAGCTGTTATAATTTTAAGCAAATTGCTATGAAACAAAAAAAAAACTATTGCTTTTCTGCATGAGAAAAGATCATTTAAACGTTGGAATAAAAAAAAAGAAAGAAAAAAATAACTAGAGCTCTCTTATAGGGAATTGTTAGTTATATAATCCGAAAATAGGTCATTTTTTTGCCATTTTATTTCGCAATAGATATTTCTACGTTAGGAAATGGATATAGCGATAAGCGATAAGACATAAACAAGGAAATACGTATTAAAATAAACTCGAGTTTATGTTTGGACTTAATTTTTTTTTTATTAAGGTAAAAAATTTTATTAGACTTCTAAATGTGACAGTAGGATGGCTCTTCAAATTATAAATAGAAAGAGGGATAGTATTATGCAGGGCCGGAACTAGGAGATTTTTTAGGGGGGGGGGGGCAAAATTTAATTTGCCGCCACCTCCTTAAAATTTTCTATAAAAAATTCATATCATTTTCCTTTTTTTAGTAAATCGTTCTTTAATTGCCGCCCTCTGATATCTGCCGCCCGGGGCACATGCCCCACAGCCCTGGTATTATGAGCAAAACTACGGGAATCAAAATTGAATTAATTATTCAAAATGATTTGCCTAATATATACTTTATTATTACTATCAAAAAGAAATTATTCTTTTAATCCTTGCATCAGTGGCATCATTTAGGGAGGGCGGAGGAATGACATTGGAACCGAAAAGGGGGGGGGGGGGGGGGAGAGGAAAAAACCAAAAAATAAAAATTTTTCCTTTTAATTAAATATATTTTTTTTTTAATTTAATTATTTTTAATAAAAATTTTTTTAAAATTTATGTTTATTTATATTAAGATAATAAAGTACAAAATAATCTTTTAAAATAACAAAATTAAAAAAATTTGGGGAGGGAAAACAAAAAACCCCCCATCCCCCCCGAAAAACACCTCCGGATCCCCCCTTGATTGGAACCCCACCCCCAAGCTTTGGCCACCTCTGATATAGAATATCTTGTAATTAGAATAACATTAAATTGAGAATATAATATTCAATAAATTCTCATATTTCCATTAAGGACCAAAAAATTCTGATTTTAGCAAAAAATTACAATTATAATGAAGTCCAAAAAGAGGTTCTAATGATATGCATATAATAATAAAAAATAATGTTAAAATGAAGGTTTTATAAAAATAATAAGCGTAATGCAATATGTCAGAAGATAAGATCTGAAACTTAAGGAAGGAATATTTAAATTTACCAAAAAAAAAAAAAAAAATTATACAAATACAACGGGAGGATGTTTATTCTAGAGTGAAGATGAAATAAACAGCGGATAATAGAATATAGTTGGAATTCTATTGAATGAAAATTCTAAATTTTATTAAATTTCAAATAATAGAATAAGTAAGACCTTGACGAAGGTTAGGCTAATCACTCGAACTATATAGTTATCATCTACAACAACAACAACAACAAGAGTCAGAGAGAGGGTCTATCTAAAGCCAGGAAAGTAAACTTTGAAACAAACAAACAAACAAACTTGTGACTATTTCTCTTACGTACGGTGTCACTTGAGAGACCGCACGCATTTCAACAAATTATCCGTGCAATTATTTATAGAGAGTCAGAGGAAAAAATTAAAATTTGTTTTAGGTGAGAGGGTTTTATATAAAAGAATAAAATAAAAGGTAAATTTACATTGTAAGTTGTAAAAATTTAGAAAGTTTCGAAATTAGTTGGAAATGTTACCAACAGATGGCGTGTAATCCTGATTACGGGGTTCGTGAGAAAAGTTCTCTTAAGTTGCAGAGCGGTCAGTTTTTGGTCAGATGAAATGTGAAAGGGTGTGAAAATAAAAAAAATAAAAAATAGTAGGGTAAGTCAGGTATTCCATTGAAAAACGTATGCTAGAAAAATAAATATATTAATATAATGAAAGTACTGCATTTCAGTGCCACCTTCTGGCAACATTTTCAACTAATTCCCAAACTTCTTTATCAGATTTATACATCTTTCAAAATGTATTTATTTCATACTTATAATTTTGGATTTTTTTTTTTTTTTTTTTTTTATTTTTTTTTTTTTAGAATTTTTTTTTTTTTAACCACCACTGGGGTTTGGTTGGTTTCTATTTATATTTTTTTGGGTTGGTGTGGGGGGGGGGGGGCCCGCCCCCCCCCCCCCCCCTAAATACCCCCCTGCTTTAGAACTTTTTTTTTTAAATAAATAAATAAGTCGTTTGCTACTTTCTGTTACATCATCTTAAATAAAACGTGATAGATGATTTCTCCTTTTAATTCAAATAATGCAATTTTATTTTTGAATTCCCTTTGATGAAATTTTGTTGGAGAGTTTAACCATTTATGGTTTGGTTAGATGCAGTATTAAAGAATTTTTAATACAAACAAACTTTCTTAATATTCGAAAATGGACAATAAAATAAAAAAAAAAATATATTATTTAATGAAGTAAAAAAAAATATATATTTTTTTTTAACTTAAAACTTTTGATACTTTCAATCTTTTTTTTTTCTTTTGAAAAAAAAAAATTGTTAATATAAGAAATGGAAAAAGCTAAATGGACCGATGATTCTGGGTCACTGGCTCACTTAGAATTTGTGGAAAAAAAAATCAAACAGTTCGATGAAATTTTTTAAATGGAACAAACGAACAAAAAGAAGCTTATATTCTAAAAACAAACAAAAACAAAAAATGAATTTAATTAAATATGGATTTTGGGGAGTGTGTAGTTGGAAATATGGGTTTTATTAAGATTAAAAGGCATTTGCAATGGATTATTATTATTTATTAAAATCGTAAACTTAAGAGTTCAATTGATTACCAATGAATTGTAATAAATAGGATCGGGGTCTAGATGGCCTCAGATGCCGAAAAAGACCTTAAATAAATTAAAACAAAAAAAAAGCGTTAGGATCGCATCTCCGGCTCAAAATTTATTAATTAGGAATGTGGGACAATTCCTAGTGGATTTTTTTTCTATCCTGGGTATCTTTGGATTTAACATAGATTTATATTCAAAAGAATTATGAATTCTCGTTAATAGAGAGATTAATGAATCTTTCTCCATAAAATTTAGAAAATAAAATTGTTTTCTTTCATTTAAGCATTTATATACATTAATTAGTAACTAGGACTGATTTATGGATAAAAAGCTTATTTCAGAAAGTAAAAATTGATCTTTTCTTGCCAGCCTCTTGAATGAATTTAAGAAATGATTAAACGATTCCTAGAATCGAAAAATATCAAGTCGATTCCAAAATCGAAAATCGACTTTTCGACCGCCTTTTCCATCCCTACCCTTACAGCAGAAGTACAAGTTTTGCTTCTTAATCTAATGGACTGGGGCTCATTTCACATTCTGACCGATAAAAATTCACATAAATACAATATAAATAAATTTTATTTTTATCGCCTAGAACGGTAAGCGAGCCAATGATCATTAGAACGTGAGGGGAGGTCTCTACTTCCCCTCCAAAGAAAAGGGGCAGAGGGATTGTCTAATTTATACATTTAGATTAGCCCACTTTAATGTTCGATCGCTTGTGTTGTTGTTTTTTTTTAGTTTAGCCTACTTAATTATTCCCTCTTTTAAATACACTTTGTCATTTTAGAAATTAAATTTATTTCAGGTCTCTCTTTTTTAGAACGAAATAGATTTCATTCAATCTTCGGCTAGGAGATTGGATGAAAAATAAAAGAGGAAATCCCCCTTGGGATCTTCCTGTTTAAGCAGAGGATTAGCTCAAATGGCTTAAGCCTCTCTTCTCTTTCTATCTATACAGATAATTAATGCATTGAAATTTGCATAAACCATTCCTCTCTCTTAAACGGAATTAAGACGAGAAACAAATGATCTCAGAAAGGGTCAGTAGTCAAGACAGGAAGTCCGACCCAAAACTTTTAATCAAATCAACTAACTTCTCTCCCTCTCATCGCACCTTTAAAGCCAATTTTAGTATTTTGACCCAGGCCTAGGCATTTGCAATTTATATATTTCCAATTGGAAAAGTAATCAAATAAAAAATTCCATTTCCGGATTTAATGATAATATCTCGACATGGACAATAAATATTCTCACCTGAAAAAGCGTCGTTAAATGAATTAGCTATTTTTATATAAATATCCATATATAGTAAAAATTATAATATGGATATTTTTAAATTTGCATAAATAAATAGTAAATGTTGCAATTCAAAATTATTCTCACTAAAATATTTGATTCGGTGAGTATTGGAATGTAATTTCAAAAGAGACCATGAACGTATATTTGGGAGAAAAAAAACGCTGCAACAAACGAGAGAGATTAAAATGGTGGAGTTAGGTGAGATTTAGAGAATTAGAGAATGATTTCATGAATTAAACGAAGAAGAAGATATTATTGGAGTTGAGAGGACTGTAGACCTGGCAAATTTGCACCAGATTATCAATTTCCAATTTTTGAGATATTCCACTCAAAATTTATTCAGCCTTCACAGGGGCGTATATAAGGGGGGGGGGGGGGCGAGGCCCCCCCCCCGAAATTTCCCAGACACATATGCATATATAGGGATATACAGACATCAGCGCAACAAATTTTTCCGCAGGATGGAAAACTTTGGTTCCGCAAAAGAAAAAATGTTCCACAAAAAATTTCGGGTGAAAAAAAATTTAGTTTCTTAAAAAAAAAATTTACGCAGAAAAATTTTTGAGTTCAGCCCCCCCCCCCTGGAAAAATTTCTATATACGCCCCTGAGCCTTCATATGTAAAAATAAAATGCAATAACTTCATATAGCCTACATTACTGAAGATAGCTGGTTAAATTTTCGCCTAAAAAATTGGTAATTGAGAAAAGGGATGAACATGTTCGCAATAATTTTAATTTAAAAGCAACCCAGAATTTTGAATTAGAGTTGAAATCGACCAGACAAGAAATATTTAGGATTTAGATTGAATTTTCCTTTAACGACTCCCACTCCCGATATCACTAAGCAAACAAATCATGCTTTGATAATCGTTAATAATCACTTTAATGGAAACTCGTGTTTATATTAACATTAAATCAAACAAAGTTAAGAAGATAAATTGAAGGAAGAAGAGATTAAACAATATTATATTAAACAAAATTAATACTTGTAAATATGATTAATTTATTAATAATTTTATTAGCCAAGGTAAAGATGAATGTAAGACACGAGAGAAAAATATTATTTTTATGATATTGAAGGAAAGCCATAAGGATTTGGTACATTACTATATAACATAAAGCTAAGTTTAGGTCCAATCCACCTAATGGCGAAAAATCTTGAGGAAGGAAACGGGAAGCCCCCTCATTATATTTCTATGAAAGTGATTCCCTAAAGTAACCATAACGGGTTAGTTCTGATATAAATTATTGAGAGAGATATTGAAAAAAAAAATTTCCACACTTTTTATATCTTGAAATCTGAAGATATTAAAGCAGAGTTTCCCAACCTTGTGAAGTTCACAGCACCGTTGAGAATAACCTTAAACATTAGGGGTACCCTTTTCTTTGAGTTAAAAAAAAATGTAAATTTAACTGACTGATACAACTCGTATAACTGAATCGACCAGTATCATCATCTGTGCTTGAGAGTAATTAATTTGACTTATTTTATTTGAAGTCCTTACAAGACTTTAGGATCGAACTGATTATAAGCTTATTGTTTAAAAAAAGTGGATTTGTGCAAGTGATAATCAGTTTATAATTATAAGGATTTATTGCACTTAGGGACCCATATTATTAGGGGTTATGTATTTAATAAGGAGGCTGTTAGTCGAGGGAATAAAACGGTTAAGTTTATAATCCTGTGTTAAAGGCAACTCGAGTTGAAATCCACCTCATGGCAAAAAATTATCCAACTCTATTTGAGATGACTCTTCCTGAGGAAGGAAATGGGAAATCACATCCCATGAGAGTTATTCCTCAGAGTAATCACAAGGTGTCGGGTCTGACACTAATGACGGAAGAGATTTAATAAAAACAAACTTGGTTTCTTTTATTTTTAAGCTTTATTGCAGACTGGTAAGCATACAGCATATTGCAGACTGCACTTGCGTACAGTTTCCACCATCTTCAAGACTGAAAACAATATTTAATTTTTTTTTCAGCTTTCTTTTTTTTAAATTTATTTCCGGCTGTTGGCTTCTGCCTTTCAGCCCCACACATTATTTTTTTACAATATTTTCTTTTTTTTTACAGTGGTATCCAAAAACAATTTTCTAAAAAACCTGTATATAAAAATTTCCTTCAAAATACAATATTTTAAAAAATTAGATAAAACCAAGACAATATTTAGCAAATTATACAACAACAAAGCAATATTTTCAGCTTTCTTGGAGACTGCCAAATGTGTACATTTTGACAATAGATTATAAGTGAATTCAATTTTAATTTTGAGGCCTGAAGATAGGAGAAGGCCCCACCGGAATTATATGCTAGCCGAGTTGGCAGTCTGCAATAAAGCTGAAAAATAAAACCTGGGCCCCTAAGTGCAAAAAAAACTTCCATAGTCCTATTATAAACTGATTATTTTGACCCCATCTCATCTCAGAAGAAAATCGCAAGTGTTGCCGTTCCATACTCAATGCGACCTCTGCCTTTTCCATACTACTATCAACCAAAACAAAGTAGATTTTATTCTTTTTGAGCGCTTCCCTATTGATCATCGCTAGACGCTCTCGTGGCCTGCATTTTTAAAAAATATTTTTGAATTAGCTAGTGAGATGTTCTCATTTCTTTTAACGGGTGCAAGTTAATCTAAAAAAAGTAGCTATAAAAAAATAAACCTTATCAAAAAGCATTAAAATTCTATTTCTAATTAGTTCAAAGTCGTTTATTTCAATTTCTATTTCAACACCCTCACCCTATTAACGACATCCTTGAGAGTTCTTAAGCTTTGCTATCAGTAATAGGCTATATAATTAAATATATTTATATGTATTTTAAAAGAGATGAGATGTAGGTGTGTATAAAAGTGATGGTGGTGGGGGAGGGGGAGGGGTAAAGCGGGGAGGAAGGGGTGTAATTTAATTTGAAAAGTGTTTAGGCGTTGTGTTCCCTAGGGACAATTTCGTTCCCCTCTCTCTCTCTCTTTTCGGTTCAGTTCGTTCCAGTAAGTTTGTTCCGGCTGTTTATCCCTCAAGCAGAAGGCCAAATTAACTAACATTTCTCTCTCTCTCTCTCTCTCTCTCGCTCTCTTTGCAACTATGGCAAAAGGTTTTTCGTCGTTGTCGTATATTTGTGCATCAACACAACTCAAACTCGAAAAAATAAAAAAAGTAGAGAGGTGGTGGTCCCTCTTTTTTTTCACTTTTAATTAAAACACATCTCACTCACTTTCTTTCACTCGTCAAGTTGATTTTAATATTTTTTTTTTTTTAGGACTTGAATTTAGTATTAATTAAATGAAAAGATCAAAACCCTCTTTTTTTAGCTGAATGATGTTTTTAATAAAAATAAACCGTTCTTTTTTTTTTGAGGTTTTTTGAAAAATGTGTTGAGTATTAGAGTTTAGCTCTAACTGTACGTAGTACTAACGGAGAGAGCTTATGCAGAGAATCCGGTGTCCGTCTGTCCTTCTGTACGCATAAAAATTACGGCCTAAACTAAAGGTCGTAGGAAAATAAAAATACACATATACGTATTCAGCATAAAAAACTGGTTCAGGGAAAAATACGTTTTGGTCCCGAGAAATTCCAATTTTTGAGTTATTAATTCTTAAAGTTAAGATTTCTCCCATAGGAAATGTATAGAGAAATATTTATGTATTCTTTGCATTTGTGTATTCCATGAATGCAAACAAATCCTCAAGCACGCACTTGTTTTTACTTTCTCTTACCTATATGTATATGTTAATATACATAGAGAGAAAGTAATGGATTCATGTCAAAAATTCGATGTCGAGATTTTGATGGATATACACGTTTTGAGGTCCCCTGAATCGAAAAAAGTGGTTTTCGCGACATGGTCTGTCTGTCTGTCTGGGTTCAATTTAAAGCATGAAGGAATTTAGCTACGAGGTTGAAATTTTATATTTAAGTTAGGCACCCCCCCCCTAGGGCGTGAAAATAAGCTTTTAATCAAAATCGGTCAAAGAGTACTAGTACTTTACAGATTTAGTTTTCCAGTTTTTTCGATCTGACCATTTTTTTTTTAAATTCATAAATCAATTATTTTTTAGATGTTCTTTAAAAAGTGTATTCTCATTTTGCAATTGAAATCTTCTGAAGACCAATTTACTCTTGTACTTCAAAGGAAGGATAGGAGAAATGGTTGCCATGGTAACAAAATATAAATATTTATATTCATACTTATAAATTTTACATCTTGAATTCTAATGTGTAGCCCTCGGGGCTTGGAGTAGTTGATAGCGTGCCTACCTCCTATACCGAACGTCGCGGGTTCGGAACCCAGGCTGTCCGATGATTTTATTTAAGGCATTTGGATACGAAATGGCTTAAATAGAAATGCCTGGACCCCAAATATATATATTATTAATATAACGGTTATAGTCAAAGTCTTAAATGGCCTAAGTTGCCGAAAAAACTGTGTGAATGTGAGTGTGAATGAGAAAAAAGTGTGAATGTTAAAAAAAAAAAAAAATTCTAATATGTTGGTGGAAACTAAATATATCTCGACTGGTGTGACAAGCACAGAACAGAACTTACGATTACCGATGGTAAGAGAAAGTTTTGTGCTGTGCGGTCAGTCACACCAGATTTTTCTTAAATATGGAGAAATAACCTCTATTAAAATGCTTAATGTCAAGAAAATCTACAGTGAAAGCGCCCCTTTGAATTTACTACTGTAAATTCTTTCCTACTTTTTTTTCTCCCTTTATTTTTGGCCTTTTGGCATTAGACATTCGGGTTTTGGAACAATTTATTTTTAAATCATTATTAAAAAAAAAAATATTCAAATCAACTAGACAAGTGAAAGAGAGTGAAAGTGAATTTTTTATATATTTTTTTAAAGAGTTTAAATTAATTACGGTGTCATCTTATTTAAAACTTCAAAGTTGTAATAATTATTTATTTACAGGCCATCATCTCTATCAAATTTCAATTTGCCTTTATTCTCCCCCTCCCCTTGTGCCGAACTGTCAATACGTTTTCTTCAATGTGTCTCTCTCTCATTAATGTTTGAATTCCTTTCATCTCATTCAGGTGATCTCTTTCACTGTTCAGGTGGTATTAATTCCATCCAGGATTCTCTTTGATAATCATTCATCTGTCATCCTTTTTGTCTTCTACACATACAAATTGTTTTTGTTGTTGAGCAAAATCAATAAGAGAATTTTCAACATTCATTCGATAAACATTTTGGCTAACAATTGTTCAAATGTTGTTCATATGTATAATGTTATAAAGAATGTGTAATAATATTCCAGCCAGGTGGTCATTTAATAAAATAAAATAATAAACTATCAAAACATGAGCTATGAATTCGAGCAAATACCCTCTGCTTGAAATTTCAGACATAATTAACGTTTGTTGTATTATAATTTTGATTCGCAAATTCACATCTCATGAATACTTAACCCAAATTGTAAATTATATTGTAGGGAACTGTTAAAATATCACTCCGAATTTGTTCAAAATAGCAAAAATTAAATGAAGAGCAGTCATAAAAAAATAAGTTTTGTTTTATAAACTTCTTAAATGTCCCTGTTCCTTAGAGTAGAAGTAGAAATATTCGCGATTTAAAGATTAAGGAATCGAGTCTATAAGTATTTAATTATAATGGAGGGATGGAGATATCGACCAAATTGGAATGAGGTTCAGTAAAACTCACAGAATGACATTTCGGCCTGAATTCATAGCCATCTTCAGCTATTGGCAATTATACACATAATGCAAAGTGCGCATGTGATTGAACTAGGGTTTGTCAATAATAAAATTTGTTTGTAATTAATCTTATCTGATCATGAACTCAGGAACCATATAATTTTGTATGAAGCAAACAAATTTTATTATTGACAAAATATGTGCCGACACAAAAAAATCTGGTGTCACAGAACACAACTTTCTCTTACCTTCAGTAAGATCCTGTGTGACCAGTCACACCAGATTTTTTAACCTTTTTGTTACATTACTGGTACATTAATGATGTTTTGTAATATTATATCGTACTAGTTAGATTTTTTTACTAGTCAATTAGAATTCAAGCTATGAACACACATGCTGATCAGCGGCGTAACTAGCCTTTGAAGGCAGAGAGGGGGGGGGCGAGAGCTCAACAGGGGCGCCGTTTTATAATTTTAAAAGAAAACTATCAATTTTTTTTAGACAATCTATGGAAAGAATATGATAATATCATCGAACCTGGACTATATTTTAGATCCCCTAGGGCGCATATGTAGGTATCTAGGAGCGCCAAAGGCTTGATGCGCCTGGGGCGAGGGGGGGGGGGGTGAGCGCCCCCCCCTTTGCTACTGATATTAAATTATTTGACACTTAGCTTGTTAGTCAAAAATTCTATTGCAAAACACCAACCAATATTTGAAAATTTGACTCTTCTGAAGACTACTAGTAAATTTGTTCTGACTTCTCCTGTTCCTAAATCTACAAATTAGTTCGTCCTGGTATCGAAATGTTGACAGCAAAAAAGTAAATTTGTTCAGACTTCTCCTGTTCCTAAATCTACAAATTACAAATAAATATCTACATAAACATTAGGCTGTTGAAATGAATAAATAAACCTCAATATATAGGCTATCTATTTTTGATCAGGGGCCCACATCTTGTGGGTACGTGGATGGCGACCACGAGCTGTCCTAGCTGCAAGGGTGGATACAAGGGAGGAGGGGTAAAGGGGGTAATTACCCCCTCCTCCCGAGATTATGAAAAAAATACTTTTTTTCTTCTGGCAAACAAGTACAAAATGCGCCTTTAATGAAATTAAGAAAAAATTGTGTGTTGTGCGACCAGTCACACCAGATTAACCCCCCCCGAGAAACACCTCTGGATCCGCCCTTGCCTAGCTGGGACTGGTACTTCTTTTCTTTGCATGTCACTCTCTTTCCTCCTATATTTTCAACAGGCGTCAGACCATGTGACGGGCCGGCCTGTTCTATTCCTTCCCGGTCGCAAAAACCCCCACCCCCTCCGCCGACCCTGCATCGCGGGATTATGGCGAAGAAAGAAGAAGATGTATGCTATCTATTTTCTAAAAGTAATTTTCATACAAATCTATCTCTTTTTTTTTAAATCCAGGCATTTTTTTAGCAATAAGCTGGCTGTGATTTCATGAGAGAGTTTTGTTTTTCGCTAAGTACCTAGAGGTTAATTTGGCTAATGAATGAGAGAATAAATTTAAGCCCCCAGGCGAAGATATCCTCTTCATGAAATTGAAGAAGAAAGATGCCAAAAGACGAACGGCGACGAGACAAAAAAAAACAAAAAAACAAATTTCAATCAAAAATTTTCATTAGATTGTTTCACAACCAGTTTATTGTTATTTTAAGATGCACACAAATCCAAATGGCTTTTAAATTCATGTTTTTTTACCCCGCGATTTTTATTGCAAACATTTTTATAAAGCGTCTTTAAACAATTCTTCTTTTGTTCGCGTTTCTCTTCTTAAATTTAATTTAAATTCAAACTATCTTAAAGTTTATCGTTGTTACAATTGTTTTGTGTCTATTTACAATCCTCACCCCTTAACAAAAATAAAAGTTATTAGCTCATTTGTCAGAAAATCATTTGATCTCGTTTTTATAGATTCCATCGTAAAAATTAAGTATTTCCTCTGCAGAGCTGGGATTTTTTTTTCCCAAGTCCAATAGGATAATAATATTAAGATAAGAGACTGATGATTATCGTTTGAAGCCAAGTATTTAAATGAAATTGAGAATATTCATTCGCCCTTATAACGAATTTCTTCGGCTTCCTTTCTTTATCTTCTTTTTCACCTTAACCAAGACGATCTTTTTAATTTTCATTTTTCTTTTTTTTTAGATTTATTTTAACTAATAACCACTCTGATGGTATTAAATTTTCAATCTTCTAATAATCTAGATCCATTTGGAGGCAATATCAAGATCTCCCAGCGAGAGGGTTCCACCAGCAGGCAAATTAATGATCAACGACAAAAGTGGGCGGAGTGAAAAAGATTTGTTTTGGCCCCTCCCAAGCAAATTCTGAAACGATGTCCCTGATGGTTAGGCCTATATTTGGAAGTGTTGGTAAGCCCAATTTTGAAAATAAGTTAAATCTAGATTTGGATTTTTTCAATATATTCCAATGAATTGAACAAATTAATTTTAACTGGATTATCCTAACTATATTTATTCATAAATACATTGAAAAGAAGAAAAAATACGACTTCAAGCTCCTACATATGACTATTCATTTATTAAATTGATCTAACAATTTGTAAGCATTGATTTTGATGTATGAACTTTGTATAATTTTTGTAATAATATTGTATTACCCTAGGGCCTTTGGTTGTAGGGGGCAAAAAAAAGGGGAAAAATACACCTGTAGATAGGCAAACAGTCGTTTGATTTGCTCTTTTGACTCAAGAAAATCAAAACGGAGATTCAATTATCGAGTTCGAAAAATCCTCAACAATTATATACAATGCTATGCTCTTATTTACCACAATAAAAATAAAAAAGAAACCCTTCAAAGTAATTCAATTTATTTCTTGTTTCCGCTTTCATATTTTTTTTTTTTTTTTTTTGTGAAATATCTCAAATTCAAATAAATCTGTTCCTTTAAAAGGCTTCAATAATCTAATCAAAAATGTAGAGTTGATAATAGAAAATAAAAAGGGTAATAACCATATTTGTATGAATATCACCTCCTCCCCTTCCCCTAATAAGTTAATAAAGTTCAATGGCAATATTAAGACAGGGTGCGGGGGGGGGGGCAAGAAAAAGAAAAATTTTTTCTTTTCATTTCATTCGCCTTCTAAAATAACAGCTGACCTCCTAATAGCTTATATCTGGCCTATATTTATATATTTATATGCTTTTATAAAAGATACATAATATATAATAACATTTCAAAGGTTGGCATCCCGTCCAAAATTTATTTTAATTGAATTGGCTACCAATGAATTGAAATAAATAGAGACGGAGTCTAAATGGCCTCCGATGCCGAAAAAGACCTTAAGGGGGAACGGAAAAAACAATCTGTCCCAATAATCTTTAAATTTTTTTTAATTTAAAAATGAATTTATTGTTATTATTAATCACATATTAATTAAGAAATTTTTAAAATAAGCTTAGATGATTTATTTAAAAATCATCTGTCAAATTAGTTCAGCATTCTTGCAATAGATGGCAGGCTAGTCTAACAGCTGATCCCCTTTTGGCCTATATTTATATATTTTTATGCTTTTATAAAAGATACATAATATATAATAACATTTATAAAGTACTTATTGTTAAAAGATCAATGAAAATCAACCAAATGCATTAAATATTATTAGCTACCATTCTGACATCTCTTGACAAATTTTTGAATTACTTGGTTTTTGGGCATACTTTTTATGACACACTACGCCATCTTATCGGGAAAAACATGCGTAACCACTTCGCTCCCGTGCCCCCTTAAGTTAAGGCATTTTTTACAAGGTTCAGAGAAGCTTTGTTTCTTTCGTCTCGCCATCACAGAAAAAACTCTCTCTGTGAATGCTGAAGTGCCAGGAATAGACATTAAAAATGAAATTACTTTATACAATTATCATGAGTCTTATTAAATACTTGCTGCCGTACTTGTTTCGTTTTACACAAAAAAACTTTTTTTAATACCAGAAAAATTTGCTCATGCGAAATAAAATATTTCTGCGTACTACATTGTTCTCGTAAAGTATAGAGTTACCCGGAATAGAGTACAATACTTTATTATAAAGTGCAACCCTAAATGACACCCAATTACTAATAAATTTGATATCAAAAGTCGCAGAATATATTTATTTTTTTTTTTTCGAATAGTAAATAAATTCAAATGGCAAATGGCTAAATATTTAATAATATTAATCCTCTATTTTTATTAAATATTAAAAATACGATTAAACATTAAAAAGCGATTGAATTTTAATTTATTTTCAAAATAATTATCCTCTCTTATTGACTTTCGAATATATTTTTTTTTTTTTAATTATTAATAAATACATAAATAAATAAATAAATCGCATCCAATTTAATAAATATTATAAAAGGAGTGGGAGAGGGAGTCGAAAATCTTTATTAAAATTCAAACCAACCAACGAATATTATAAAGTGTAAATAAAAAAAAAAAAAAATTTAATTAAAAAACTAATACGCCCTCATTGAGAATTGGTAAAATATTTATTTTTTAGATGAGGATGAAACAAAGGGCTTTTAAAAGTTTATAAAATGAATATTTTATATAATAAAAATATTCATTTACCCATTCAATTATTTACAACAAAAAAAAAGAGTTTGTGTTCTATGTTGTATATATTCTGGTGAATAAACAAGCGAATAAAAAAAACAACTCAAGTACATACAGGTTTAATATACAGTATAGAAATAAATTAAATAATTTTGGAATTTGATTTCTTGTATTGATATATTGATTGTGGTTGTTTATAAATATGATATGGAAAGCTAGAAGTCAGATGGAAATAAAAAAATTCATTTTTCATTACCAACGTCATGGATCAAAATTTTTCGTTAAGGCTATCGCAAAGAGAGGTCAACCACCTTATCCCTAATTACCTTAAAAAAGAATTTGAATTTTTCTAAATATGAATCTACGTATATTGAGTATTTTAAAATAAAATAAAATTTAGCCATTTTGAATTGAACAATCCCTATAGACCAGTGTTTTTCAATCTTTTTGAATAAGCGGGCCCTTAACAGGTTGAAATAATTTTGGCGACCTCCTTGGTCTATAGACAGACAAATTTGTAAATTAAAAGACTTCTTAAATATACAATCTTATAGATTTAGCTGCTGACGGAATGCTTAAAATGGAATTTCATTCGCCAAGTGCTTTTTGGATGAAAGAAAACAAGATTATCCAGAGCTGGCAAGGGGAGCTTTAAAATAATTAGTGCCATTCGGCACTTTCTACCTTGTGATCTGACGTTCTTCAATGCTGGACAACTTAAGTTAGAAAATGATTTGATCGTGAATATTTCAAAAATACATGTAGTAACATGATTTGACAAATTTTTGAAAAATAAATCAGCCCATCTTTCTCACTGAAATTGTGTTTTTATTGTAATGTAGAACTTTGCCTTTTCCCTTTTGCCGGCGACCCCCCGAGAAAGGCTTCGCGACCCCCTTAGGATTTTGATAATGTTTTTAAGGTAAAAATCATTTGTTTATATAATTATAGCTTAATAAGATTAAATGTGTAAAAAAGTAAAAAAAAAAATGTAAAAACGAAAAAATCTCACCTTTGATTGTTTTTTAAATTTTTTGATATAAAATAGATAGATTCTTTAATAGGAGAATTAAATCAACGTATGGAAAGACAAGGTTTTTTGTTTCAAAAATTTATTTATTTAACATTAATTATTATTCGACACAAGTGTCGAAATGCGTATAAAGTGATAATGTTAAATGTAATAAATATTATAAATTAATGAAACAAAAAACCTTGTGTTATCAAACGTGGATTTAATTCTCCTATTAAAGCATAATGTTTCAACTAGAGACAACGGTTACCAGTTTAAAATTAATTAATACATCGATTCTGATCATCATATAAGATGAAGAACTAAAGAATCGGAATCAGTAATAAAAAAAATCGATTTTTTAAACTTTTTTTTAGTAAATCCTCCTGAAAATTTAGTTCAGTGAAGATTTGGTACCTTTTCATGTGGACGGTCACATATATGGACCCTGTTGTGTATTAGTGTGTCAAGTGCCAAAAAATTAAAAAATGAGTTAAGCACGGAATATTGTTTCAAATGCTTTAATTAATAATATTTTTTATGAAATATGTCCTAAAAAAATTTATATTTAATGTTACTTGCACAATTGACAAAAAATTATATATAATCCAATGAAAACAAAAAACTTTATTGTTAATTTTCTCAAATCTCTGTAGATGGCGCTTGACACACTAATGCGTAACAGGGCCCATATATAAAGAAAATCGTAAAGTCGATTGTGTAAGGTTGAATGTAAAATCTAAACTAGGCACTAATGTTTATTTTAACGATGACAAGGCTAATCAAAACTGAAATTTGCAAATCAGTAGACCAGAAAAATAATTAATAAAAAAATTAAAATAATTTTCTATGAAAATTCATATAATAAAAAAACTCACCGAACACAAGTGAATGAAAAATGAAGTAACTGCGGCTCATCGAGATATAGTTGTTAATAGTAACAATATTTTCCCAACCAAATGGGCGCCACTAACGAAGAAAGCTACAGTATATCTAATTCAAATAGCTTTGTCCACAAAGCTTTGAAACTTCCATCTACAAATAAACTGCAAGCAGAAATTCGATCGAGAAATTCCTCCTCACCAGGGGTTACCTGTAATGGACGTATTCGTCATCTAGTGGGCCGATAATTGAAGAGAGAGATCTCTTTAAAGAGTTCTTAAATAAAAAGGGCGAGAAGAAATTTTCGCAAGTTATCTGAGGACATCGTCATTCAATTGTGCAAAAGACGCACCGAGATAGACATTTCCGTAAAAGCAGCAAAGAGAAGGAGGAGGAAGTATTAATGTCTTGCCTTGAATGTGTGCGGTTTCTCTTTTTTTTTTCTTCTTCTTGACAATGGCCGTTTCTTCTTCGCCTAAAGGCGTTAGGATTTGTATATGTGTGCGACTCTCGTATGTGAATAGTCAGGATCTTAAAGGAGTTTTAACGGCTTCGTCGTTGTCCCATAAAGGAAGAAGGGTAGAGGAAAAAGGGTCTCCGGGAAAATAGATAGATTTACGCTTCATTAAAATAGAGAGAGAACATCGCCCCCCCCCCCCACCCTAAATCACCCATCCCCTTTACTCATCTCAACTTTCAACTTCACACGAAATGACTGAAAAGTCATTGAGAAAATAGAAAAAGAGTCGTTTGAAATGTGTTTTTCCCTTCGATTTATCTTCTTTTTTTTTTATTTGGTAGAGATATACGATATTTTTTCATTTTCTTACTTTCCACTTATCATTAGAGAGAGAGCAACAATTTAGGGAAAAAAAGAGTGTTGGCTTCTTCCAATCTTAAAAGATCATTTATTATGAGATAATATGTTCATTATTAATTTAATTTATTAATACAAGAGATGTTATGTTTTTGTTGTTTTTTTAAGAATCCTTATACTATTAAACGAGCCATGTACAGTGAGGGACAATATTAATTCCCACCCATGCGTTTTCTACTTCTGATTATTTCATTGTTTTTAAAAAAAATATTATATATTTTTTAATTAAAACTTTCATGGTTCAAACCTAGAAAATTTCCAATAAAGTTTTCATTTTTTTTATAAAAACAATGCAATAATCACAAGGAGTGTTTACAGTCAACGTAAAGAAAATTTATCATCATTTAATAGGACCCAACTATCTATTACCAGATTTTTCGTGTCGACATATATTTAGTTTTCGCCGATATTTTAGAATTCAAGATGTAAAATTTATAAGTATGGGAAAATGTTAATATTTTGTTACCATGGCAACCAGCCTATCTTCTCTATGAAATACAAGAGTAAAGTGGCCCACGGGGCTTGGAGTAGTTGGTAGCGTGCTAACCTCGTATACCAAAAGTCGAGGGTCCGGACCCCAGGCAGTCCGATGATTTTATTTAAGGCATTTGGATACCAAATGACTTAAATAGAAATGCCTGAACCCCCAATAGATATATTAATAATTAACGGTTATCGTCAAAGTCTTAAATGGCCTGAGTTGCCGAAAAGACTGAATGTGAGAGTGAATGTTAAAAAAAAAAAAAGAGTAAAGTGGTCTTCAGAATATATAAATGGGAAAATGAGAATATACATTTTAAAGATCATCTAAAAAATAATTGATTTATGAATTTAAAAAAAATTGGAAAAAGTTTTGAGAAAATCGAAAAAAGCTGAAAAAGTACATCAGTAAAGTACTAGTACTTTTTGGCCGATTTTGATTAAAAGCTTATTTTCACGCTTCAGGGAGATGCCTAACTTAAATATAAAATTTCAACCTCCTAGCTCAATTCCTTCATGCTTAAAATTGAACACACAAATAACACAGACCATGTCGCGAAAACCACTTTTTTGGACTCAGGGGACCTCTAAACGTATACTGTATATATCGATCAAAATCTCGACATCGAATTTTTGATATGAAACAATACTTTCTCTCTATATATATTAACCTATATAGAGGTAAGACAAAGTAAAAAGCAGAGCTGCATTCAGATTTCCATATAAAGTGAAAAAATATGCTCTAAAATATACACTTTCAGCTCTAAGAATATTCTTTGGAGTCAAAACAGCCATGAAGACGTTAAAATAAAACAAACTTTCTTCTACATTCATCACCATTAAGTTCTTAAAGAGGACAAAAAAAAATCGTCTCCCGAAATTGATAAAATGATACACAAAATTAACGCACAGTAGTTAGGCAACCAAACTGGCACCCGGACACTATTGACTTGTAATTTCTGTTTGTTTGTATGCCCATGGAGATAGAGAATAATATTTTTATTTTATATAGAATTCTTTCCAAAAAAAAAAAAAAATAAAACTTGTAAAAATATTTTTATTTTGTTACCCAGCAAGGGACGTGTTTATTATCTTTCTAAAAGTTTAAACATTTTAATCACTTTTTCATATAAAACAAAAACAAAAAAACTCCCCCATTCCCTTCAGACAAGCGCAAACAGGCACCTTTAAATAAAAATTACTCTCTTTGAGTTTTTTTTGTTATAAACTCACTCCCACCTTCAACCCCATTCAAAAAAAAGTTAAAATCCCATCACCAAGTGGATGGAATTTATTCCAACTTCACTCCAAAGACTTTTTGCACTTCGTCTCTTTCTTTTGATGATACAGAACATTATTTTTTTTTTTTTTATTGGATATTTGTTTATTAAAAAAATAAAATTAAAGAATTTTGTGTAATTATAAAAAAAAAAAAAGTTTTTCTTTTATTAGACAGAGATTCAAATCAAAAGAGCAAAAGAAAAAGTTTTTTTTTTTTTTTATATATAAATTAACCAATGTAGTAATATCTGTTTTTTCTTTCTTTCTCTTGTATATTTTTAATATAACATTAAACTTTGGTGAAAGATTCTTTTTATTTGATATTTCTTTAATGTTGCCTACCGTTTTTTTTTTTATTTAAATACCTTCATCAAAGATAATTCATTTATATTCATAATAATTTTATTCAATTTTATCTTTATAATTAATTATTATATTGATTCCGGTCTTGGCAACCGATAAATAAACAGTCAAACTATTCCAGGCGCCCACAATTTTGGTGATTTTTTAATATATTCTAACTCCTTGGTCATCTCTTTTGTTCCTTTTTGTTGAATATTAGTTGCTTAACAATCTTATTAAAGAAATTGTGAATTTTGGAGCCGTTGAACCTCTAGTCTGAGATCGAAGGTAGGCAATTTTATTTATTTTTTGTTTGTTTGTTTGTTTATACGCTGATGCGGATTTGATAATTCAATTTTATATGGATAAGAGTGAGGACTTATCGTCCCAATATATGGCTGAAGAGTATAATAACACTGCAAAGAGATTTAAAGGTCTTCAATCTCAAGCTGGCCCGAGCAATTTTGTTTCTAGCCCTTTTTCTCATTATAATGGCGGCTTAGTATTTCCCAAGTTTTTTATTGTCTCCCATGCTTTAGAGAATAAAAATCTTACAAAGGTTTCGCCGTTTTTAATAAATAAAGTAATTTCCTATAAAGTAGGCAATGTAGCAAATATTAAAAAATTGAGGTCTGGTGATTTGTTAGTTGAAGTTATGAATGAGAATCAGTCTAAGAATATTCAAGAATTGACCCAGTTCGCCCAAGATATACCAATTAAAGTGAAGGTACATAGTAAATTAAATTCTTGTAAAGGAGTAGTTTATTGTGAAGATCTAAAGGACTTCAGTTCCGAAGAAATACTCAATGAGTTGAAATCCCAAGACGTATTAGAAGTTTTTAGAGTTACCCGGAAAATCGAAGGGCAAGTTAGAAACACTCCCACTTTAATTTTAACTTTCAATAAACCTGATCTTCCGGAAAGAATTAAGGTTGGGTTTTATTATTTAAGAGTTAGGAGATATATACCGAATCCGATACGTTGTTTCCGATGTAACGAATATGGCCATTTTCTCAAGTCATGTACTAAAGAGGGGTCTGTTTGCGCTTTCTGTGGGCTTAGTTCACACGTAGGACCGAATGAAATGTGCGATAGAGCTCCCCACTGTGTCAACTGTAATGGTAGCCATTCGGCTCTTTACAAGAAATGTCCTGTATATTTAAATGAAAAAGCCATTGTTAAACTTTCTATGGACGAAAAGATTTCACTTTTTTTAGCTAGGAAAAAGCTTGGCGGACTTTCTTCTAGTCAACCAAACTCTTATGCAGACGTAACGAAGAACTCCTCTAGTCATAACACTATACAATGCGAGTCCTGTGAGGCGTTGAAATCTGTAATTAGCTCTTTGAGTAGTCAAATTAGTCTCTTAACTGAACAAATTAATGTACTTTTGAAAAATAGAGAAATCCCTGTTCTTTCAGAGGTAAAGGAAGTTCATAGTGGTATAAACTCTTATAATTTCAATAATTTAAGTGAAGCTCACGATCAAATTTTCACACATATGTTTACTGAGGACGGAGAGTTAGAAGATATTTCAAATAATGCTCCACAAGAGCATTGTATAAATGAAAATAACACGCTCAATAATGAATTTTTTCCAATAAAACTTTTGATGTTTCTGAAATAGATAATCGCATAAATGATAGCCCGAATAGTGATGTGGTTTTATCCCCATCAATTTATAAGGATAGGTCCCCATTAAAAAAGAAAAAGGTGTACAGTAATAGTACAGTGGAGAATAAAGTAATTAAAAATAAAGGGAAATTTACCAGAAAAAAGTAAAATTACCTGTAATATAAAATATTGGATAGCGTTTCTCAGGAACCTACAAAAGTATATAGTACTTTCGATACATCGTTGCATAATTATTATTTAGAAAAACTACGGTCTGATAATGCCTCTGTCCTTTAGATTTTGTCAAAACGTGAACTTTTTGGAACTAAATGATGGTCGAGGAAATAGAATGTAATGCTGACTCCATCATGCCCCTTTGAACCCGACCTGAAGTTATTATCTACGGCGATCTGCTAAAGAATGCCTAGCATGATACACCCAGTATTGTATATTAATCTCTTTTTTCTGACTTGATTAATCGCTTTCTAACCCATAAGGTAGTATTCTGTTAATGGTGTTAAGAACGTCTCTGGTGTTGGGTGTGGATATTATGATAGGAATAGGGAAGCTGCTTTCAAAATAAATAAGGAGTCGAGTAGTTTTTCCACGGAAATTCAGTTCCGGCAATAGAGATGGCTCTCTCAGCCAATAGCTCAGATGGCACATCGGTCATTATTGTCTCTGATTCGTCGAGTGCCTTAAAATCCATAGACTTGCTTTTTAGTAACCACCCAATCATAAAAAATATACGTTTACTTTTCAAACTAATAAATAGTTCTGGTGGTGAGGTGATCTTTATATGGGCGCCTGGACACATTGGGATCAGCGGGAATGAGAGGGCGGATATAGTGGCTAGAAAGGGAGCGGAAAATAATTCGATGGACTTAACCTGATTCCGTATGAAGAATATAGCCATGGAGCTTCTTCAAATGAAATGGAGAGAAAGATGGGCCAACAACAACTGAAAATCGAAAGAGGTGATGCCTGAACTTGGTCGGAAAGTTGACTACTCAACTAAGAGGAAGGAGCAGGTTGTAATTGCGAGACTGCGGATAGGCCATACGCGTTTCACTCATAGCTATTTATTCACGAGGGAGGAACCGCCTTTTTGTGAGTGGTTAATTGTGGCATGGGAAAAATTGGAACCTTAAGAAGACGAGCTGGATTACATTGCAACTTGGCCGGAACCCTAAATGAAGAATGGGAGAAATTTATTTTGAAAAGACTTTCAAATGTTTGACAAAATCTAATTTTTTTTTTTTTTTTTTTTTTTTTTTTTTTTTTTTCTTTTTTTTTCTAATGTCCATTTGTGTAAATAAATAAATAAATGTAGGCATAAAAGCCCTTAGTGGTGATATGCCATTAATATTATAATAAAAAAA
>JAKCPI010013226.1:0-25131 GCA_023213315.1 Euborellia annulipes | reverse complement strand
GTTGGCCCACGGGCAGGTCGGCCCAGTCGCGATATTTCGCAGAATAATTGGACGATTGTGATACGGATCAGAATGAAGGTTAATAGCACTGCCACACACCTTCCGCCAAAACAACTATAGCGATCGGAGTAATTTCGCATGAGCTAGGATCATTTATTCGTTTTTTGCACCTTGGAGTGAATTTTCATTAGTTGAATAAAATTGTTTTATCTACTTTTTGGTTACTTCGAGGATAAAAAAGTGAGCACTATGTTTAAAGGTTAGAGTATAAGGATTATTTCTCCATGGCATATTAATTAAAAAACATCAACGGGATTTGTGCGGGATAAAAATTGTTTCAAATATGACGATGGGGCAGGTTGGCCCAAAAATGACGGGGCAGGTTGGCCCACTCGATTTTTTTGCCATTGTATGTATGAAATCGTTAAACCGTGTTTTATCTTTTTCAATTTTAGTGGCAATGAATGATGTAAAAGTAACAAAATAAAAATTATTATAAATATCGATGTTATACTGGCCGTCATTGAGAGTTTAATGGAGGAAATTTTGCATCATAAATGAGCATGTGTGTTTGTTTTTGGGAAATTGATATCAGATATATGAATATGTTCTTATTGTTTTCTAAAACGTTCTAGTTCTTTGAATATCTGTGGTTCGGGAAGATATGGAGTGTTTCCGCTTTTTTTTTTTTTTTTTAAACATTCACACTTTTTTTCCCTTTCACACTCACATTCACACCATCTTTTCGGTAACTCAGGCCATATAAGACTTTTACGATAACCGTTGTATTAATAATTATATATTTTGGGGGTCCAGGCATTCTTATTTAAGCCATTTGGTATCCGAACCCGCGACTTTTGGTATACGAGGTTAGCACGATAACCTCTACACGAAGCCCCGAGGGCTGAGATTTTTCAAAAGAGCACAAATTGAGCGTTGGGAGAGAAAAGTTGGGACCCTTGTTAGGATACTCTTTTTGCCAACTTGCCAAGCCCAAGTAAGGTGTCTGCAATGCTCTTTATAGCATTCGGACTCTCATCTCCAACCTCTGGACCACGGTTATAACAGTGATTCGTAAATACAAAAGAAAAACTGAAAAAGGAAAAGTTCTTGAAGTCACGATATACTTTTTTTGATTTAGTACTCATTTATTACTGAAACTGTTGCAATAACCAATTATAATTTAAAATAAACTTTGTGTGTTAAAATTAAGTTGTTTTAAATTATTTTCTTGCATTTTAATTCATATAAAAATAACAAATGCCTTCCGGGCCAACCTGCCCCGAGGTCCGGGCCAATCTGCCCCGACCACGGGGCAGGTTGGCCCACTCGAAATATTTTAGAAATAATTATTTTTTTTTAATTTTAACATCAATTTAGGAGACTTTTACGATGACCATTCGGTAGCTTAAGGTTGCACCAACATTTTAAAATAAAAACATAAACGAAAATGATTAAATAAAAAATTTTATAAAAAGAAATGAAAATTAGTGGGCCAACCTGCCCCGGTCTCCCCTACTGGTTTTTTTTTTTTTTTGATAGTGATGTTTTTACTATATATGTATTTTTATCAGGATTCTTATTATAGATATATTTTTTTATTAATGTTCTTACTATATATTTATTTTTTATTGCTACGTATTTATTTTCTGCTATATTCATTTTTTGCTTTATTCTTATTTTTTTGCTATATATGTATTTTTCTCAATGGTCTTCCTATTCTTTTTTTTTTATCAATGCTTGACGGTCGGACACAGTCTGTACAGAGAGAAAAAAATAAAAAATTGTAATATAGGGAAAATGGTGTAAAACCAAGTACCGGAGCAAATAAAATAAATAAAAAAAAAAAATAGTTTTGGCCGATATATTTATGAACATAGTAAAATATTTATATTGGCAACTAATGAAGTACAAGAGTAAAGTGTACTTCAAACAATTATGATGGTAAAATAAGAATATATATTTAATTTTATTATAAGGACATCGGCCAAAAATAAATACTTTTGCGTATTATCCGTTTATTTGTAAATATTTCGATTCCAGTGATATAGAATCATAGATATCATCAGTACAATCAACAGATGTTTTGCAAATCGTTATTTCCTCCTATTCAATATGACAAAATAGCTGAGCATTCATGGAATGCATTGAAGATGATTCTATTTCACTGGAATCGAAATATTTACAAATAAACGGATAATATGCAAAAGTATTTATTTTTTCATAAATAGATAACAGAATGTAAATTTAAAATAATCCTGGATGATGATGATTGTCTTAATCACCTGTTGCTAATCTCATATAAAAAAAATCTGGTGTGACTGACGCACAGCACACAACTTTCTCTTACCTTCGGTAATCGAAAGTTGTGTTCTGTGCTTGTCACACCAGATTTTTTGTGTCGACATATATTTAGTTCCCGACAGTACGGAACATATGAATTCAGATGTAAAATTTATAAGGGAAAATATTTATATTTTGTTACCATGGCAACCATTTCTCCTATCTTTCCTATGAAGCACAAGAGTAAAGTGTGCTTCAAACAATTTTGAGGGCAAAACGAGAATATACATTTGAAAGAGCATCTAAAAAATAATTGATTTTTGAATTTTAATCAAAATCGTTAGAGCGAATTTTGAGAAAATCGAAAAAAACTGAAAAAGTACATCAGTAAAGTACTAGTACTCTTTGGCCAATTTTGATTAAAAGCTTATTTTTCCGGTCCCGGGGGGTGTTTAACTTAAATATAAAATTTCAGCCTCATAACTCAATTCCTTCATGCTTAAAATTGCACACACACACACAGACACACCCACAGACAGACCATGTCGCGAAAACCACTTTTTTGGATTCAGGGGACCTCAAAACGTGAAGATCCATCAAAATCTCGACATCGAATTTTTGACATGAATCCAATACTTTCTCTCTATATATATATTACATATATACATAGGTAAGAGAAAGTAATAATAATAATAATAGAATCCATTAGTTATTATCATTTTTTTTTATCGACATTACAATATCCATTATTGTAAAAGAAGAAAAAGATTTAATAAACATTTGCGGTTCTTGTGGTCGAGGCTTTTAAACTCTCTTTTTCCACAAACCATTTCATATTGGTTTAAATTTTTTGGTTTTATGTCTAAAGGTCAAGTAATTATGGAGTCCATTTTGTGGCTCTTTTCATTTTTTTTATATCATCTGATCCAGAAGGACGAGACTGACACCTTCACCTCGCCCCCCCTCTCTCCTGGACCACTCTCTGACATCATATTCCTATACTTCATGATCTCCTGTATAGATGGTCGACACTCTAGCCCTCTCAAAAGAAACTTTTTCGTTAAAGAGATTTGACTAACGGACCCTCGCCTTTCTTTTTTTACTCGATACTTTACTCATATGAGTACTTGATTGCCGGTATCAGGGGGGCCCTAACCACAGGGCTAAATGGGCTATAGCCCCAGGGCGCAAGCCTTTTTATTTTTTTTGTTCTTTTTAGTTATTTAGTCATTTATTTATTAGTTTTATAAAAATTCATTTTTCATTTTATTAGTTTTCACTTATTTTTAAATTAAAACACTTTCTTAAAATATTTAACTGATTTTTATTTCTTCCAAATGTGCTGACAAACGATATTACAATCAATGGCGGATCATAATGAAACGGTAAACAGATTATAATTTAGAAAGAAATATATCTACCGCATAACTAAGTTTAAAGACAATAATCGAGTTAAAAATTGAATCTACATTTCCAAACGTAACCACAGCACTGCGCATATTTTCAAGTATCGCCACTACAAACTGCAGTGGCGAAAGATCATTTTCAGCAATCAAAAGAATAAAAAATTACTTACGATCTTCTTTGGGACAGAGCAAACTCAATGATTTAAGTATTTTATCCATTGAGAGAGATTTCTTTGATAATTTAAATACTAGTGATATTATTGATCAGTTTGCCAGAGAAAAAGCTCGGAAAATAAATATATAAGTTACATTTGTTTAGATTAAGGTATGTTTTTCTTCTTAAATGTTTTTTGATTTAATTAAATTTTATTTCTGTTTAGTATAAAAGTAATAAATAGATTTTTTCTAGTTCTGACACTTTTGTATAACTTTTCCGGACACCCCGCTCCCATTTGCCATTCTGTGTATTTTCTTAGGAAGAGGGGCGCGTCATTTCTAGTAGCCCACGGGCGCCGAATTTCTTAAGACGGCCCTGGCCGGTATCGAATGAGTAGAACTCATTCAAATATAATTTGTTTGTTTTTTAGGTCCTTTTGGCATCCTAGGCCATATAGACTTTAAGCAATATACAAATTTAGACTATACTAGCCGCTCAACCCGCCTGCGAAATTTTTCAGCCAACTCATTTCAGGCAATTAATAATTAAAATACATACAGTCCAGTGGCTAATTAAAAAATATCATTCTCTTATCCCTTTAAAAATATAATGGCGGAGTGTCCGTCTGTCTGTCTTTATCCAATCCTAGTCCCATCCTTGATAAAAATAAAAATTTAATTTGCCCTATAAGTATAACAATTTTTATTATTTTTTCTTTTAAGAGTCTATATATATAAAAATGAAATGGGAAAAATGTATGTATGTATGTAAATATGTATGTATATGTTCTATAGAAATCCACAATTTTCAATGAATCCATTTGAAATTAAGTACACATATAGTACATGGACCAGGGAGTAACGTAGTAATAATTTGAATCTCTTCAATATTTTGGAAAATTAATTATAATCAAATTTCTTCAATATGGGAACACAAAATCAAAAATCTGGTGTGACTGGCGCACAGCACACAACTTTCTCTTACCTTCGGTAATCGAAAGTTGTGCACTGTGCTTGTCACACCAGATTTTTTGTGTCGACATGTATTTAGTTCCCGGCAGTAGGGAATATTTGAATTCAGATGTAAAATTTATAAGTATGGGAAAATATTTATATTTTGTTACCATGGCAACCATTTCTCCTCTTTCCTATGAAGCACAAGAGTAAAGTGTGCTTTAAACAATTTTGAGGGCAAAACGAGAATATACATTTGAAAGAGCATCTAAAAAATAATTGATTTTTGAATTTTAATCAAAATCGTTAGAGCGAATTTTGAGAAAATCGAAAAAAACTGAAAAAGTACATCAGTAAAGTACTAGTACTCTTTGGCCGATTTTGATTAAAAGCTTATTTTTCCGGTCCCGGGGGATGTTTAACTTATATATAAAATTTCAGCCTCATAGCTCAATTCCTTCATGCTTAAAATTGAACACACACCCACACACACACCCACACCCACCCACAGACAGACCATGTCGCGAAAACCACTTTTTTGGATTCAGGGGACCTCAAAACGTGTATATACATCAAAATCTCGACATCGAATTTTTTGACATGAAACCAATACTTTCTCTCTATATATATATTACATATATACATAGGTAAGAGAAAGTAACAAGTTGGCTAGAAATTAGAGAGCGTCCTTTATGCTGTGTGAACCAGCTTCCTACCTGACTATGGGCTGGGGGTGGGGGCTACGCAGCAGTTGAAAAACGAAGAGAGGAAGCAGGTGACTGACCCTTTAAACAGTCATAAACAGACCCTTTTGTGCTGTGCCCAATCGGTACCCTCGCCTCGCTTGAATATAAGATCCTTCCTTAACATCTTAACACTTGCATTGCAACAAGAAATATCCCAAATTGGGAATAAACTTGCCCGCCGAAGGCGAGCAAGGGGTCCAGGGGCGCAGCCCCTGGCTAGGCGGAAAAGCCCGCCGAAGGCGGCCCTTTGCGACTATTTTCTATAAAACTCATTTTATTACCAAATGGTAGAAATAACAATGCCTGGACCGCAATATATATCTTAATTTAATAACAAGTATTGCTTGTTTTGGAGCTTTTTCAGGTACAATTCAGTTAAGATTACAAAGTTTGTTACATCTGAAATCTCATTTGAATGTTTTCTCAACTAATTCAAATGAGATTTCACAGTTGTAACAACTTTTGTAATCTTAACTGAATTGTTCCTGAAGAGGGCCACAGAATTATTGACCAAAACTTTGTAATTTTTACAAATAAACCACAGTTAAACCGAAAATCAAATTCTTTTATTAACAAGTATTTCGTTTAAAGTATAAAGGGCCTAAGATGCCGAAAAAGATTTGCAAAAGATACTCAAACTTAAGAAACACTCGATACTTTCCTTTCGATAGAGACCAAGTACAAGTATCGATACTTTTTTTCCGATTCCTCATCCTTACATCTGACTTATAAAAAAATAATACTTTTATGCAATATTAAAAAAAAACTCTATCTAATCTAGGTTTCATCCCCCATCCCACAGATCAAACACCATCAAGATTGGACAGCTCCAGGTTGAAAATTGTTTATAAGTTTAGGGCCATTTATATGCTTGTCATGGAACTAAAAGTAAGCAGGGGAAAAAAAAAAACTTGCTCCCAGAGAGATTTGAACTCTGACTCGTACACTTTGCATTATGATATTTCAATGCTTTTTTGGCTACTTGAATGGCACGTAGTACTATTAAATTTTTTTTTTAACAAAAGGTCATTTATAAATTGTAAAAAATTTATAATTAAAAGTAATTTATTAGTTTAAAAATGTTAATTCATTTATATACAGATTTTTAAGCCACTTAATGTATTTCTTATTAAACTCATGAAAAAATGCTATTTTGTTGGCGAATGGAGCGAACTCTACAGGATAAATTTTGAACTAGCATGGTATTGCCATCTGGCCACTTTTCATATAACTAAGGAAAACTCATAAACATTCTTCCCAAAGAGATGTCCCCCCCCCCCCCATGGCTTCCTCTAAGAAAAAAAAAAAAAATTTAATTAAATAACAATTTTTATTATTTTTCATTTGAGAGATTTAATTATTTTAATTAATTTTAATTGGCTATAATTTTTTGTTTGCCTTTAAATTTTTTATTAGTCAAAACAAAACACATTACTTTACAAGGGACAAATTTTGGATTCTGGTTTTTTTCTTTTTAACACGCATTAACTCAAAAACTACTTGACGGATTTTCGTAATTTTTTTTTTTTTTTTTTTGTATAGAGAATTCTACAAGAGTAGTTTAAGGCTAAGTTTTATTTTTGTAAAAACTCAGTGTGACTAGTAATATTTTAAATTAATAATAATAATAATTAAGCCTGCGGGCATTGCGATATAATTAAATAATTTATTTATTTTTTTTTTTGCAGATACCCCGATTCTCGACTAGCGAAACTGTTCAATGGAAGTATCCCAATCGTATTAGATTCGTTGAAGCAACATTATTTCATCGACCGGGATGGTGGCATGTTCCGGCATATTCTCAATTTCATGCGCAACTCCCGTCTTGTCGTTCCAGACAATTTCCCCGATTTAGACTTATTACTCGAAGAGGCACGCTACTTTGACATTCAACGTAAGTACCACCATCTCCTTCTTATCTTTCCTTTTCTTTTATGACTCTTGTCTCCATGCCTCTTGCCTTGCCTTTATCTCTCTTTTATTCTTCTCCTTCTCTCAAAGAATCTCTCTACTTAATGACCGCCATTTTTTAAGATGTTTTTCACTCTTTTAAATAATTTCAATTACAATTTTCTTACAGTTTTATTTAAATTGTAATTATTTATTAAAATGATATGGATTTGTGTTAAATTTACTTAGAAATGTATGAGATATTTCATATTAAAACAGTATCATTAAGATAGATTAGAGCAAACAAAGTGTTCCACGATTTTTGACCCACAGTGTATTTTGACATTATATTACAACTGTTCTGTAAATTTGCCCCCCTGGCTATAGACCCCCCAAAGGCGGGCCTGCTTGTTATTAATTGAATTTAATAGTTTCTTATACAATCACTAGTGTATCAAATCTACCTATTTATTTTTTTTAATATCCATGTTATAGTTCATGTTTAAACGAGAGAGTTTCCTTAAACTCCCACTCCCCTCTCTTTGACGACCAGAGAGAATAACCTAACCTCAAGAGGTGATTTATTTTCCTTGGCATGACCCCCAAGGGCTTTAAGAAATAAACCTATCGCGCAGATTCTTTCATTTTTTTTTTTTTTTTTGACTGAGAGCCTCGGATTTGATTATAGAGAAAGAGATGGCAAGTACCTTTTAAATCGTGCTCTATGTGCATTCCAAACTATTGCATATTTTATTAGGATGGATGGATGGCCTCCAGGGTCAAAAATCAGGGATAGGTAACAAACATGCAAAAAAAAAAAAAAAAAGAAACTAAATGTCAAAGTAGATTTTCAATTTAAGAGGTGAGATATATCACTCTTAATATTGAGAGATTCTAATTAACTGTTCAATTCAATACAAAAATACTTCAAAAACACAGAATTCATCACAATAAACCTTCTCAAATAAGGTTTCTTATCATTTTGTCATTTTGATGAATGATTAAAAAAAAAGAAAAACTTACGGAAAGATTTGAACTCAGGTCATTTCTATTTATGCAATCATTAGAGGCAGATAGTTACTCTGAGGAGTAACTTTCATGGGAACGATACTGAGATGGATTCCCGTTTCCTTTCTCAAATAAAAGTCTACGTTTCGACTACCGATCGTACTCATCAACAGGATAAAATTTATGTTAAAATGTCAGCTTCGTTGGCATTCTAGTGAGCGATGTTTAAAGAAAGAAGCAAGGCAGCCAGTTAAGTAGTCTCCACGAAATATAAAACTCTCCCGTTTAGAAAAACAGTTTCGGCCCTATATCTAATTAAAGTTGAAATGGCCAAATTTCCGTTGAAATTTCAAAATTCAAAATTTGCCCCTTATAAAAAAAACGTTATACTACTCGGATTCTCAAATTTTCCAAATGGAGAGGGCTCAAAAACATTCCTGAAAATTCAAGATTTTACCCTTTGGAAAGCATTGGGTTCAAAGCTAATTAATTATTGGACTATATTTAAATATCTCAAATTAAAAATAATAAAAATTGTTATATAAGTAAATTTTTCTTTAACCGATGGCTTTATCTAATTAAAGCTGAAACTGTTTCCTAAGCAGAGAGTTTTATTTACCTGACTGCCTGTTTCTTTCATCTATTGTTTAAATACTACAGCCACTTTACTCCTGCAAAAATATTCCTGTGAGGATCAAGAGAATTTTTTTTTTTTAAATATTTTTGAGAAAATCTTAAATTACTACATAAAAACCTTCATTCCCTACAAAAAAATGAGTATGTTTATCCCTGGTGCATCTTGCACGGAGTCACTCATACTATGTACCGTATTTATTTAATGAAAGATCCCGCAAAAGCCCAGGGTTTGAACAGGAATCTTCTTTGATGAAGCCGACACCCTAGACCAGGGATGAGCAACCCGCGGCCCGTTAAACATGTTTATGCGGCTCGCCAAGCATTTCTAAAATTGAAAATAAATATTTTTTTATTTTAATTTTATCATTGTCATTATATTTTCAACCATGAAATTAATCAAAAATGACCACCGATTAAGACTGAGTGAGTGCACTATTAGCAAGCTGCTACTTGATCATTCCCGGCTGATATTGATCAGCTGGTATCAAAAAAACAGTGCCAAATTTCTCATTAAAAAGTTCAAGTAAATTCGTTTTTCTGTTTTTTTCTTGTTTGTTTTTATTTTGCAATAAAATTTGTATAAGAAATCTTTACTTTTTTTTTTTAATTTTATTATATATTTTTTTATTCCTATGTTTATTATAAATATAAAGTTTTGTAGTACTTTATGTGCGGCCCGCCAAAAAAACTTTAAAATTTAAATTGGCCCGTTGATTAAAAAGGTTGCTCACCCCTGCCCTAGACCACTACACCAGCGTAAAATCTTGAATTTTCAGGAATTTTTTTTTTTTGAGCATTTTTGAGTTTAACGTTTGTTAATAAGGAGCAAAATTTCATTTTTTGGGAATTTCGACATATGGAGCCATACATACAGACGGATATTCCTCAAATGTATAGATATTCAATAATAATTAAATTTTAATAAAAATCCTAGAACTCTAATCATAGAACGGACCAGAAAAAAAAAAAAAATCTTTACCTCCTCAGAACTCTTGAAATCTATTTTTTTTTTGTTGTTTAAATATCATAAAAATACGAATAAAGATTAACGAACGTGAATTTTGTTGATAGTGTGCTGTGCTTTCTCTCTCTCTGTGTGCCGATTCGATTTTTTTTTTTATTTTAATGCATGTTTTTTATCTGATGAAGTATTTATTTTAAAACATAATATTAAAAAAAAAATTGATGTGTATGTATATTATACTAAAGCATCATACTCGTAGTTTTTATTCCCCTGGCGGCGTTTTCGTGCACCAAAGCACTCACACACACACACATATATGTAACTTTAAATTCCCCCAGAGCAGACATGAAGTAATCACCCGAGTATATATAAGCTTTCTTTCTTCTGGGTGAAATAGGCTGGTCCACAGGCCCACAGGCCAAAACGCCATTCACGAAACATAAATGTTGAGAGAGAGAGAAAAAAAATTTTTTTACATCAACCCCCACTGTTGTTGTTGTTAGAGGGGTTATGATAAAAAAAAAAAAAATATGTATTTGATTTTCAACAAAAAAATATTCAAACAAAATTGCCAAACTTTCGCTGATCTTTTTAAAGAGAGCTAACCAAAGATGATATAATTAGTCTGAAACTATTCACATTATAGTATAATATTTCTTGCTTATTCGCCCATTCGTATGACTGTAGAGTACAAGTTCAAAATATTCCTGAAAATTCAAAATTTTACCCATAGAAAATCATTGGGTTCTATCTCGCCTTATAGCTTTCTCCAACTTTCACTGTTTTGTTGTTAGAGGGGTTTTTGTAAAAAAAAAAAAAAAATATTTATTTGATTTGAAAAGAAGAAATTAATGGCTGAGTGATAATCAAGCTCCCATCTTCAGGACGATAAATTGTTAATGTTGTTTAGATTTATCGTCCTGAAGATGGGAGCGACGCGTTTCCGAAACGTCGACGATATTTAAATAGTTTTTGTTCTTTGCTGGCTGCCTTCATCTAACTGTTAATAATTATTTGATTTTGAGTAAAAACATTCAAAACACTTTCTCTAATCTTAACTAGCTGCGCAACCCGCCTTCAACGGATTTCGAGTCTATGCTAGTGCTGCCAACCAAGATTTCGCTAAAAATAACTAGAGATTTCGAAAGAAAAAAGCCGGAGAAATTTTCTATACAAAATTCAAAAATTCATATCATTTTAATTTCTTTTACATATGAAAAATAATAAAAATAATAAATATACTGTATATAATTAAATTTTTGATTTTTCCATCATACGAATATATAGATAGGTATTTATAAAATATACCTATAATATTACTTTAACAAATAAAAAGAAAAATAAATGGTCGGACTAAGCCGAGCGCACAACTTTGCCCACCCACTATTCAAGAAAAAATATTGCCCCCCCCCCCCCTTAATGGACCAATGTTTTCCAAAAAGCTTTTCAGTTCTTGGCCTCTACCCCTAGTTTATGTGGGCAAAATTTCAAAACAATTGAATAATTAGTTTTTGGGTTTTCATTGACCAAAAAATAGACATACACACAGACATCATTCGAAAAACTACTTTAATTCCGGTCTTGGCAACCGATAAATAAACAGTCAAACTATTCCAGGCGCCCACAATTTTGGTGATTTTTTAATATATTCTAACTCCTTGGTCATCTCTTTTGTTCCTTTTTGTTGAATATTAGTTGCTTAACAATCTTATTAAAGAAATTGTGAATTTTGGAGCCGTTGAACCTCTAGTCTGAGATCGAAGGTAGGCAATTTTATTTATTTTTTGTTGGTTTGTTTGTTTATACGCTGATGCGGATTTGATAATTCAATTTTATATGGATAAGAGTGAGGACTTATCGTCCCAATATATGGCTGAAGAGTATAATAACACTGCAAAGAGATTTAAAGGTCTTCAATCTCAAGCTGGCCCGAGTAATTTTGTTTCTAGCCCTTTTTCTCATTATAATGGCGGCTTAGTATTTCCCAAGTTTTTTATTGTCTCCCATGCTTTAGAGAATAAAAATCTTACAAAGGTTTCGCCGTTTTTAATAAATAAAGTAATTTCCTATAAAGTAGGCAATGTAGCAAATATTAAAAAATTGAGGTCTGGTGATTTGTTAGTTGAAGTTATGAATGAGAATCAATCTAAGAATATTCAAGAATTGACCCAGTTCGCCCAAGATATACCAATTAAAGTGAAGGTACATAGTAAATTAAATTCTTGTAAAGGAGTAGTTTATTGTGAAGACCTAAAGGACTTCAGTTCCGAAGAAATACTCAATGAGTTGAAATCCCAAGACGTATTAGAAGTTTTTAGAGTTACCCGGAAAATCGAAGGGCAAGTTAGAAACACTCCCACTTTAATTTTAACTTTCAATAAACCTGATCTTCCGGAAAGAATTAAGGTTGGGTTTTATTATTTAAGAGTTAGGAGATATATACCGAATCCGATACGTTGTTTCCGATATAACGAATATGGCCATTTTTTCAAGTCATGTACTAAAGAGGGGTCTGTTTGCGCTTTCTGTGGGCTTAGTTCACATGTAGGACCAAATGAAATGTGCGATAGAGCTCCCCACTGTGTCAACTGTAATGGTAGCCATTCGGCTCTTTACAAGAAATGTCCTGTATATTTAAATGAAAAAGCCATTGTTAAACTTTCTATGGACGAAAAGATTTCACTTTTTTTAGCTAGGAAAAAGCTTGGCGGACTTTCTTCTAGTCAACTAAACTCTTATGCAGACGTAACGAAGAACTCCTCTAGTCATAACACTATACAATGCGAGTCCTGTGAGGCGTTGAAATCTGTAATTAGCTCTTTGAGTAGTCAAATTAGTCTCTTAACTGAACAAATTAATGTACTTCTGAAAAATAGAGAAATCCCTGTTCTTTCAGAGGTAAAGGAAGTTCATAGTGGTATAAACTCTTATAATTTCAATAATTTAAGTGAAGCTCACGATCAAATTTTCACACATATGTTTACTGAGGACGGAGAGTTAGAAGATATTTCAAATAATGCTCCACAAGAGCATTGTATAAATGAAAATAACACGCTCAATAATGAATTTTTTTCCAATAAAACTTTTGATGTTTCTGAAATAGATAATCGCATAAATGATAGCCCGAATAGTGATGTGGTTTTATCCCCATCAATTTATAAGGATAGGTCCCCATTAAAAAAGAAAAAGGTGTACAGTAATAGTACAGTGGAGAATAAAGTAATTAAAAATAAAGGGAAATTTACCAGAAAAAAGTAAAATTACCTGTAATATAAAATATTGGATAGCGTTTCTCAGGAACCTACAAAAGTATATAGTACTTTCGATACATCGTTGCATAATTATTATTTAGAAAAACTACGGTCTGATAATGCCTCTGTCCTTTAGATTTTGTCAAAACGTGAACTTTTTGGAATTAAATGATGGTCGAGGAAATAGAATGTAATGCTGACTCCATCATGCCCCTTTGAACCCGACCTGAAGTTATTATCTACGGCGATCTGCTAAAGAATGCCTAGCATGATACACCCAGTATTGTATATTAATCTCTTTTTTCTGACTTGATTAATCGCTTTCTAACCCATAAGGTAGTATTCTGTTAATGGTGTTAAGAACGTCTCTGGTGTTGGGTGTGGATATTATGATAGGAATAGGGAAGCTGCTTTCAAAATAAATAAGGAGTCGAGTAGTTTTTCCACGGAAATTCAGTTCCGGCAATAGAGATGGCTCTCTCAGCCAATAGCTCAGATGGCTCATCGGTCATTATTGTCTCTGATTCGTCGAGTGCCTTAAAATCCATAGACTTGCTTTTTAGTAACCACCCAATCATAAAAAATATACGTTTACTTTTCAAACTAATAAATAGTTCTGGTGGTGAGGTGATCTTTATATGGGCGCCTGGACACATTGGGATCAGCGGGAATGAGAGGGCGGATAGAGTGGCTAGAAAGGGAGCGGAAAATAATTCGATGGACTTAACCTGATTTCGTATGAAGAATATAGCCATGGAGCTTCTTCAAGTGAAATGGAGAGAAAGATGGGCCAACAACAACTGAAAATTGAAAGAGGTGATGCCTGAACTTGGTCGGAAAGTTGACTACTCAACTAAGAGGAAGGAGCAGGTTGTAATTGCGAGACTGCGGATAGGCCATACGCGTTTCACTCATAGCTATTTATTCACGAGGGAGGAACCGCCTTTTTTGTGAGTGGTTAATTGTGGCATGGGAAAAATTGGAACCTTAAGAAGACGAGCTGGATTACATTGCAACTTGGCCGGAACCCTAAATGAAGAATGGGAGAAATTTATTTTGAAAAGACTTTCAAATGTTTGACAAAATCTAATTTTTTTATTTTTTTTTTTTTCCTTTTTTCTAATGTCCATTTGTGTAAATAAATAAATAAATGTAGGCATAAAAGCCCTTAGTGGTGATATGCCATTAATATTATAATAATAAAAAAAAAAAACTACTTAAGGGGTTCAGGAGCGACGTCTAAACGTACCTTAAAAAATTAGACTATTATAAGGAATTTTTCAATGGGTTTTTTTTTTAAATGAATTAAATTCATAAGAGATTATTGGGACATCGAGCTATAATTTTTTTAATGACTTATTAAAAAATTATCGTAATTAATTTTTTTGTTATCAAGCAAATACAAAAAAACAATCTGCCCCAATAATCTTCAATTTTTTTTAAATTCAAAAATGAATTTATTGTTATTATTATTCACATATTAATTAAGAAATTTTTAAAATAAGCTTAGATGATTTATTTAAAAACCAACTGTCAAATTAGTTCAGCATTCTTGCAATAGATGGCAGGCTAGACTAACAGACGATATAGTATTAGCCTATATCTGGCCTATATTTATATATTTTTATGCTTTTATAAAAGATACATAATATATAATAACATTTATAAAGTATTTATTGTTAAAAGATCAATGAAAATCAACCAAATGCATTAAATATTAATAGCTACCATTCTGACATCTCTTGGCAAATTTTTGAATTACTTGATTTTTGGGCATACTTTTTATGACAGACTACGCCCTCTTATCGGGAAAAACATGCGTAACACCTTCGCTTCTTCTCCGCCTTAAATGGATTCAGGGGACCTCAAAATTTCGATTTTTTTTAACGATTACATTAACTTTACCTGCCCAACCTACGGTTGATGGGCAAAGTTAATAACTCAGGTGTATTTCTTAATAAGCCTATTGAGGAGATGCGAGAGGGGTTCAGGTGGGTGGGGAGGGGGGGAGGGAGAGGGGGACGAATCCCGCCGAATCTCTCTCTTTTTCGCCTTCAAAATCATATGCTTGTATTTTAGGAAGCGTCTAAAATTCGAGTGGCCTTATTATCCAAAATTATTATTATTATTAGAATTAGAATTATCACTCGAGAGAAGAGAGAGAAATCTTTTTTGATACACAGCCGCAGGCCTTTCAGATGTCCAAATAAGACTACCAGGTTGGTCCAGCAGTTTGGTGACATTCATTTGACATTTGCTAACACACACACTCACTTACGATCTCTTCTTTTTTATCAAACAACTGGAATTCCTGGTTCTAACGTCCTTGAATTGTTGCTGGCCCATCGTATCGTGTTGTCATCGTTAAAGGGTTAAAGTGTTAGTAGGCCTTGGAGCAAGGTCATAATTATTCCCAGAGAGAGGGGGGATTTAGAAATTGAGATGCGTCTTCTTCTTCTTCTTCCGAGAATCATCCGAAAGTTGATCGGATATATATCGTATTAATTAATGAACCAAGGGGGGGGGGGGTGGCGGAGAATGAATACCCCCTCAAGCTAACTAATCCTTGGAAAAATCTGTATACAATATATAATCCCGTCCGTCTGTCTGTCTGTCATTGGACCATCTGTACCTACACTGAAGTCTATCTCTGTTGAGAAATACGAAAAATACAAAAAAAATATTTTATTTGATGACTTTTCGGTCTCCAATCACGACCTTCATCAGGGCAAATAATGTTAACTATACACGATCTTGGGTATTTTGTCTTTACTCTCTTAAAACGAATTAGTAGAATTTATACTTATTCAAACAGTAGGTAAGAAAATTACATCAAATTTAGTCATTTTGAGTAGAATCTACTAATATATTTAGTAAATTTATTGGTTACTTTTAGATTAGTTTTTTTTACTAATTCAAAAAGTAGTTCATTCAATTCCGGCTGTCTGAGAAGCCAACATGGCCGACCAGCTGTTTGATCGGTTCCTTAATAAAGACATTTTTGGCAATATAAGGCTTTATTTAAGTAATAATAATACAAATAAATAATAATATTGAGATAATTTGTATTTTTTGTTAAAAATTGCAGGAAATATATGTTAAGTCAAAACAAATAGATTCCAAATTTTTTTAAATTAATAAAATATTATTTTTTAAATAGTCAATTAAGAAATATTTTTACTTAAAATTTAGTAAATATATTTCTTGATATAACGATAATTAGTTTTATTAAGTTTATTTAGAAATAAATTGCTGGGAAGGAATATAGTAACATTCAATTAAAAAGCATTGTTAACATCAGCGACATACTTATATAGCAAATAACAGAGAAGTAATAGTAAGTCAAGTTTAAGTGGGTTCGGCTAGAACTCGAGTCAGTAAACACAAGTTAAGGTCCCGGTGTCATCGCACCTTATTTCAGATATCTTAAACATTTCTTTTTTTGGTCATTATTTTTTTAAAAATTCACTTATTCAATTAGTGAATTTTTCATATTAATAATTTTTACTAATTGAAAAAGTGGATATCGACTATTTACGGGTGGTCTACTTTGCACATCTTAAAAAAAGTGACTATACACTATGAATTAGTAGTTTTTTACTAATTCGTTTTTAGAGAGTAGTTACCCGCCTTCGACGAGCTGCCCACCTAGTCAAGTGATTTTGGTTAATGATTTTCATAATATATTATTACCAGAGAGCCAATTTTCGTGCATAGGCCCTACTTAACAAATTTATTACTAGAATACAAAGTATTTGTTTAATATATTTAAATTTTTGTTTATATTTGTCAACCTATGCATCTTTTATTTTAATAAATTATTATAATTGCCCCCGGGCTTGGCGTAGTAGGTAGCGTGCCTACCTCCTATGCCAAACGTCGCGGGTTCGGACCCCAGGCAGTCCGATGAATTTATTTAAGCCAATTGGATACCAAATGGTTTAAATAGAAATGCCTGAACCCCCAATAGATATATATATTCATTACAACAGTTATCGTCAAAGTCTTAAATGGCCTGAGTTGCCGAAAAGAATGTGTGAATGTGTGTGTGAGTGTGAGTGTGAATGTTTAAAAAAAAAAAAATTATTATAATTAAAATTCATCTAAATTAATATATATAGAACCAAACTGAATTCGTGCAATAAAAATGGAATTTCGTGCAATAACACCCGACATGTGCATTTTCATGCAATATACGATTTGATAGATAGCTTTTAAAATATGTAATTCGTATAGATAATAAATTTCATATTGCTATCTATTAGCAAAAAAAAAAATGCAATAGGCCTAACATGTAAATCCTCTCTCTGATTATTACAATTAATAATTTTGTCAAAAGGAGAGATAAAATCCTTTGATTTTCAATAGAAAAATTGTTTGAGCCTCCTCATATGAGGGTTTTGGGACCCGGCTATTTTCTTGTACTCTTTCATAAGGGTACAAATCAAACATTTTTGATAAATATTTTCTACAATCTTAGATTGGCCAGCTAGCGTGCTGGCCTTCTAAACCAAGGGTCGCGGGTTCGGATCCCAGGCAGTAGTATGATTACCAGATTTGTCCAGATGAAGGTCGTAATTGGCGACCTAAACGTCGGCGAATAAAAAATTAAATAAAAGAGAAGGGTGAATAAATAAATCCAGAGTTGATATTCAGGCAATTTATTCGGATTAAATCCCTCCGCTATAGGTCAACGTTTCGGGGCTCAAACGGCTCCTTCTTCAGGACCATGCGGTGTCGAGAAAACAATTCGCCCTCAATTTAGTCATAAATGAATGATGTGGTTTATGACTAAATTGAGGGCGAATTGTTTTCTCGACACCGCATGGTCCTGAAGAAGGAGCCGTTTGAGCCCCGAAACGTTGACCTATAGCGGAGGGATTTAATCCGAATAAATTGCCTAAATATCAGCTCTGGATTTATTTATTCACCCTTCCCAATAATTTCCACCAGGCTGCCCCTATCTTCATCACGTTAAATAAAAGATTTTTTTTAACTGCAAAGTTCCTTCAGATCCTGATTAAATCTCAGTCATAAAACATGAAGTTTTTTTAAGTTATTAATTCTTAAAGTTTAATTTCTCCCCCTATAGGAAAATATATGGGGATATATTTATTTAAATATTTGACTTGTACCCTTATGAAGGGGTATGGGAAAAATAGCCGGGTCCCAAAACCTTCATTCATATGGGGCAGCTCAACAAATTTCCTCCATTGAAAAGCAATGGGTTCTATCTCCCCAACTAGTCGCGCAGCTCGTCGAAGGCGGGCAATTGTTTTGCAATTTCACTGATTGTTTTAGACACCCTAGGCAAATGTCACTGATTTTGGGTCACACATACACAAATACTCTACTATTGTGTTGTTTATATGCTTGAGATGAATAAAAATTAGAGCGGAACGGATATTAAGATCTCTACTGATAGGTAAATCACACTCAAAAAGATAAAATAATAAATCTTATTTATTTATTTATTTTTTTTTTTTGTGGATTGTCACCAGAGGGGCACATATGGACAGGTCAGGGCGTGTGTGTGTGTGTGTGTGTGTATGTCCAAATGAATAAGGTCACTTCTTCTGGGTCGAGGTGGAACAACCAGAATCAAGTCCATAATTTGGAACTACAAATGAGGCCAGAAGCGATTTTTATTTGTTGCCTAATCTCTCTCTCTCTCTCTGAGTGTGTGCTTATCATATTGATTTTTTTTTTATTCAAATTTTAAGTTATTTGGTTGTTGAAACTTTTTTTGATTTTTAGTTTACAATTGTTTTAAGGTTGTTCGGACATTAAAGTACTTTGTTAGATTAAAAGCTAATATTTTAATATGTTATTAATCACTATCACATACGTATAAAATAGTTTTTTGAAGCAGATCTGACGCAGAGTTATCGTGTAATTAATTTTTAAAAAATTGAAATTTAACATGTAGTCTATGGGGAATAACGACGAAAAGAACACATATCGAATTATATAGCCCATATATGCATCATTTACAAAAACAAAAAAACTTACATTTTATTAATTCACTTCCGAGGAATACGTTAAACATAAAATCAAAAGTTTCTGCCGTCCGCTTTTAAAGATATTTTAACAAGAAAGTCAAAAAATTCTGCTTCAAAATGACAGTCGCCAATATTTAAAAATAAGGAAGTCTCGAGAGTGAGAGCAGTCCGGCAACATCGCATAACATAATATTCATTTCTCGCTGTCACTTACATTTTTTTTTTCAATTTTACGATATTTTTTCTCGCAAATCGTCCATTGTGTTTAAACTGATTTGCATTAAACATTGTAATGAGGGCTCGCTGGTGTAGTGAGCTAGGGTGTCAGCTTCTGCAAAGAAGATCCCTGTTCAAATCCTTGGCGTGCGGGATTTTTCATTAAATAAAAATATTTATTTAATGTAAACAAATCCTCAAGCAAGCCCTGGATTGGAATATAGGATCTCACCACAATAGCCCTCAGGCAACTCTACGAGGAGAGGGAGTTGCTGTGACATCCCGTCCTGTGGAAGGGACGCAAAGAAGGTTCCCTCTCAGTGATGCATTCTTCGAAAGGAGTAGGCTACACGCCGGTGCTGAGGGAGTCCCTCCTCAAACCAGGACATCCTCCATAGCATAGAAGAGGTTGGATATAAGGAGCTGGGTGGAAACAGAAATAAGGATTAGTTCACTAACTAGAGAAGAAAGCAGGAGGAGGAGTTAGAGATAGGAAATGATGTAACTTCACTGGGTGCCGGTAGATGGCTACGGCCAGAGGCCGGTTGGGTTTGAGGTGTGTGTCTTCGTACACGAAAGCACCTCGGGCAAATAAACGGGGATCCCGATAGGAATTTCAAATAAATAAATAAAAATAAACATTGTAATATATTAAATAAAATAAAATTGAAGGCTTTTAAGATTTAAAATAAACAGCTGATGAATGCAATGTTGCCAGTTCTATATTACGTGAAATACTGCTCAAGTCGAAAGTCATTCATTTATTATTTTTGGTAATTAAATTATTAACTTAATCCAATTATAAACTATGATAGGTCACGACTAAATTATAATAAGGAATTTTGGCATTCAAATTTTTAATTTTATTAAAAAAAAAAATTTAGATTCTATTATGACTTACGGGGTACTATCCGAACAACCTTAATATAAATTATTAGGAGCAGTTTTAACCAAATTCTCGTTGAAATGAAATTTTTCCATAGAAGAGCATTGGATTCTATCTTTACCGTATATTTAATTCTATTAATTAATAGGCGAATAATTAAATAAATAAAATCTCTCAAATGAAAAATAATAAAACTATTTATATAATTAATTTTTTTTTACTTTTTTTTTTTTAATTTTAATTTGGGGCTCGCTTGTGTAGGGGGCTAGAGTGTCAGCTTCTACAAAGAGAGTAAGCAACACTTAACTCTGGTGTGACTGTTTGCACTGCATACACTTTTCTTTACTTTTGGTAATAGAAAAGTTGTATTATGTGCTTTCTATTGTGATTGTGAATTTTGTGTGTAAGTTTCAACTCTATTCTGTATAATGCAAGATTATTTGGCTAGCAATCATTTGAAATAAATAGCGATGGATTCTAAGTGATCTTAGATGCATTAAATTAGATTAGAAAAATTAAATTTTTCTTCAAATTCATTTGATTTTTAGATTTGAAACAAATACTTGTAAAAATAAATATGATCATTTGTGAAATTTTCTCTCCCTCTCATTTCTGTCTATTGAGTATAAATAAGATCCTCTCTCGCTCTCTCTCTCTCTTTCATTGACAACGTATCTTGCACATAAATGTCCCAAAATGGAGACAGTTTAAGGTCGACATGTTTCTCCTTGAAATGGAAAGTGGAATTCTATCAACATCTTACAATAAATTTCGTCATTGAGGCGCGGGGTGGCTAAGAATTTATTTTATTAAAGGAAAAAGAAAGAAAAAAAAAAAAAAAAAAACAACCACAAGAAACCAAAGTAAAGCAAAAAAAAGGGTAGAAAAACCGGGAAAAAAAGCCCCCAAAAACAAGACCAGAAAACACCCATAGAAGTATTAAATAAATTAATTAAAAAAATAATAAAAAAATATAAAAAGTGAACGGGGCAAAAAAAAAAAAAAAAAAAAAAATATTTTATTAAACAATTGATTACGTGGTTCAAAGCAAAAATGACCAAATGTAAACAATTTTCTTATTTTTCCCTTTTTTGGATAGTAAATTATTCGGTGTAATAATTAATCATGTCCAGATTTCAATGGTTGGTGCGAATTTTTAGATAATCGAAAAAAACTGAAAAACTACATCGGTGAAGTATTAGTACTCTTTGGCCGATTTTGTTTAAAAGCTTATTTTCACGCTCCAGGGGGGTGCTTAACTTAAATATAAAGTTTCAACCTCGTAGCTCAATTCCTTCATGCTTTAAATTGAACCCACACACAGACAGACAGACCATGTCGCGAAAACCACTTTTTTTGGGCTCAGGGGACCTCAAAACGTGTATATCCATCAAAATCTCGACATCGAATTTTTTACATGAATCCAATACTTTCTCTCCTATATATATATTAACATATATATAGAGGTAAGAGAAAGTAAAAACGCCGTCGTGTTTGCGTCAGCGATTTGGCCGGCCCTAAATTTCACCCTTAAGTGATTCCAGACACGAATGTGATTATGAAACAAAAGCCTTGTCACTAGGAATATATCTGTTTGGCAGCAGATCAAAATAAAAAAAATTCCCCTAAAGAGAAGAATTATAAATTCCTAGGTATCGAGATTACATTTTTTTTAGTTTGGCCCCCTTTTTGTTCCTAATATATTATTATTATTTTATCTCTCTCTTTCGCTGGCACACATAGAGCATATCTACTAGCCATCGGGCTAAATGAGAGAGCTTTTTAGAAACAGAACCTTTAGAGGAGGAGGGAACTTTCTGCCCTTAGGACGGACATGGAGGTGTGCAATCAAACTTGCTTTTGTATTGGATATTCCACTCAATAAATTCATATACCCCCTAATAGAAAACCATTAATTGAGAGTAAAAGTGAACTTTTTACTAAAAATGAATCAAAATTAAGGGGGTTCAAGAGCGACGTCTAAACGTACTTTAAAAAAACCTAGACTATTATAAGGAATTTTCAATGCGGTTTATTTTTTAATTAAATTCATAAGAGATTATTGAGACATCGAACTATAATTTGTTTAATGACTTATAAAAATATCGTAATTAATTTTTTTGTTATCAAGCAAATACAAAAAAACAATCTGTCCCAATAATCTTTAATTTTTTTTAAATTTAAAAATGAATTTATTGTTATTATTAATCACATATTAAGAAATTTTTAAAATAAGCTTAGATGATTTATTTAAAAATCAACTGTCAAATTAGTTCAGCATTCTTGCAATAGATGGCAGGCTAGTCTAACAGATGATCCCCTAATAACGTATATCTGGCCTATATTCATAGGCGTAGCCAGAAATTTTTGATGGGGGGGTTTAGGATTATTTCTCCCCCCCCTCCCCGACTAATGGGGCAGTATAGGGCCTCTAATGAAATTAGACTTACCCCACTCCTGGACTCCCCCTCGAGGTGGCTCGGGCCCGCCCTTTCTTAATTAAGTGCCGCAATTTTTCAATCAACTCGTATCAGGCATTAAAAAATGCAACTCTCTTAATTTTATGTATATGGGCCTAAAATACCGAAGGGTCCCTCGATCTGTTTCTCCAGAGTCCCATCTAAGGCCCAATTCACACACAAGTGGCGTATGGCGTGGCGGGATCTGGCTTCTGCCACTTCTATGTTAACCTATAGCCCAATATACACTGACATGGCGTGGCGGAGGTGTGGCGAATGGCGCCGAAACCACACCATTCCGACGCCATCTATGGCGACCATAAGTGGCGTTCGCCACTAGCAAACCATTTGTTTCGCAACCTTTGCCCTTAAATTATTGATCCGATATGGATTTTAATATCCAAATTTGCTATATTATATCTATATTTCATTACTTTGTAAAAAATTAAATATTAAAATAAATTAAATATGGTTAAATAAACATAAATAACTACACAAATTATAAAATAAATATTTTTATTTAGATTTAATATTTAAATGCATATGCAGAATATCTATCTTGATTTGGAATTGGAGAACGGTGTTGGAAATTTTGCTCAGATAAAGTGACTGGAGTGGACTGAACCATTTGTGTGTGTATGCACGCGCCACATCTTATCCACACCACGCCATGTCCAGCGCCACGCCATAGCCACGCCAGTGGCAAACGCCACTTGTGTGTGAATCCGGCCTAAGATCTCTTTAAGAAAAAAAATAAAAAATTTCTTTATATAATAATTTTTATTATTTTTCATTTGCGAGATTTAATCAATTTTAAGCGGCTTTAATTTTTTATAAAGCATAACAAAAATCAATTCTTTTCTATTGAAAAATTCTGAATTTTCTCGAATTTTTTGCGTTTTATTTAATTTTTTTTTTTTAAGCTAGAGAAAATTATTATATTTTACTTTCTCTTACCCTATATATGAAATATATAGAGAGAAAAAGTATTTTGTATTATAGAGCTTAAATATCTAGTCATGGCTTGGGTCCAATGGGGGGGGGGGGTTTGAACCCCCAAAACCCCCCCCCCGTGGCTACGCCTATGCCTATATTCATATATTTTTATGCTTTTATAAAAAGGTACACAATATATAATAACATTTATAAAGTATTTATTGTTAAAAGATCAATTAAAAATCAACCAAATCCATTAAATATTATTAGCTACCATTCTGACATCTCCTGGCAAATTTTTGAATTACTTAATATTTTGGGCATACTTTTAATGACACACAACGCCATCTTATCGGGAAAAACATGCGTAACACCTTCGCCCCCGTAGCCCCTTAATCGCATTAAATAAAATATATTTTTTTAAAATTTGCTCTATAACTTATAGATAATTAAATTAGTAATCATTGTGTTGAAAAATAATTAATTTTTTGCCTTTAATTAATTAGCTGGAAACTTTCAAATGAAATGGAATAAATCTCTTGTATTCCTAAGGGAAAAGCTAACGACATCTCATGCCGCCTAGAGTAACTCGGTAGTGAATCGTCTTCTAACGGTTTTTTCGAGACGCGTATCTTAACAGTGTAACAAATCAGTGCAATTATGAACGATTACATTCAATCAACTTTTACGGTCTCTATTTCATTAGATCTGAAGGTTCTAGTTTCAATGTTTCTAATAGCTTTGCCTATATCATAATAAGTATGGTATATCCATTAATGTTGCATATTTCCCAATGAGCGGGCTATGCTGCTAGTATTAATTAATTCAATTGCATTCAAGAAAGAAGAGCCAGTTAGCCCCACTCTCAGTTTTCTTTTTTTTTTTTTTCCGCCGCTCTTAAAAAGAAGATTAGAATCTATTGTTTGTAGCTATTTGCCTCCGAGCTGCAGCAGCCAAATTATTATTTTTATAAACACAACGGATTACAGCCATTTGTTTTGATTTACGTCCTTCAAAAACATTCATTTTAGTCACCAATTTTTTTTTTTTTTTTAAATGATTTTATATAGATATAAAATTTGCATTTGAAATAATAAAATTGCAGAAACTCTTTTTAGACAGGAAAGATTCAGGAGCGAAAAACTAGAATATTATAAGGAATTTTTCAATGCGGTTTTTTTAAATGAATTCAAATTCATAAGAGATTATTGGGACATCGAGCTAGAATTTTTTTAATGACTTATTAAAAAAAATATCGTAATTAATTTTTGTTATCAAGCAAATACAAAAAAACAATCTGTCCCAATAATCTTTAATTTTTTTAAATTTAAAAATGAA
>JAKCPI010013225.1:0-10884 GCA_023213315.1 Euborellia annulipes | reverse complement strand
TTTACAATTTATTTTGCTCGTTACGCGAATCACTCGTTATGGTTATTTGCTCGCCTAGCAAGGTTCTATTTCTAGTATTTAGTAATTTGTTTTATTTTCATTTTAAATAAATGAAATATTATCTACTATATATAATAAATATCGCATTATAAATATAAAATTTATTTAATTATTTATTAATTATAATAATTTTTCCTTTCAACGTGAATTATATTTATTTTGGCAAGTATAGGAATTTATCTTAAAGCGAATATTATCTCTGGGTGCATGTCATAGTCGCATGCATCTCCCAGTTGCAATTTAGTCGTTATTAGACAGTATCATATTTCCATAATAATACATTTTAAAAATAATTACTATTATATAAAAAGAGCAAAATCTTGAGATGTCCCCTTCTCAGGTTTAGCCCCTTGAAGCTCTCCCGGTACGTCAGGGTCTCTCCAAGGGTAATTATCTTTCATGTGCCAGGTTTAATTTTTCACTCATTAACAAGGGCACTATTTCCCTTTAGTGTTTGCTCTTGAATTACTTATTTTTAACTCCTTTTTCTTAAAAAACAAAAACAAAAAACAAGTAATCTGACAATTACTAATTTTGTTACAATTGGTCAATCTGAAATTTTAAGTTTAAACATTCATGTAAAGGTCTATTAACATTTCAAATGAACACGTTTTATTTGGAAAGTAAAAATTTCTCTTTGAGTATTTGCACAAATAATAGAATAATATGAGATGTGAAACATCACTCAGAGAGAATGAGATTAGATTAATTCTTTGTTAATAATGGCTAATGCAAAGTTTAAATAAATGATTAAGTAACTCACTATGGTTTTATAAATCTAATCAGTTGGCCAACACTAATTGGGTTCATTGCTCTTAGATGTAAACATAAACAATCCCCATAAACGCCGGGGCCTGAGGGCAGTAGCGATGTGGGGGCGGGGTCCCCTAGACCCCCCTAGGGGGCCTCATTTATAACCCATTCGCCAAACAAAAAGTAGCCGCCTCGTCGGCGCCAATATTCTCTCTACTCGTCTTGGCTTGGCATTCGTCACCGCGCTTAAAACTTATTTGAAATGGCCAGTTATTTAAAAACTAAAAAAAAAAACAAAAATAATTAGATTGACATTCTAGTCCCATTAAAAAGAATTATTATTCCAATCCAAGCAATCCTAAAAATATAAATAATGGAAAAAACCTTGAAATTCCAAAGCGTACAAATTATGTAATACACCGTGTATAGAGAAAAATTCGTCAGCTCATGAGTAAGGAACCGCCCAAATAAAAATTTATTCAATTCATTTTTTGATAAATAAATAAATATAGGCCTATGTATGAAATATAGACGGCCTTTTCAGCAATGAATTATTATAATTTATATTTATTAACTCAAAAGGCCGAAAAGAGTAGATTCTGCCTGGAGTTGAACCCCTGATCTTCCGCTCTACCAATAGACCCCAGTTCGCATTGAAATGATTTTCCCATAGGCAGTAAACATAGTAGTTAGTGACTATTAAACTCAAATAGCCGAATGTGGTGCTATAGTCTAGTAGGAGGATGATTAAAAATCGGCCATTTGTGTTAATAAATATAATTGTAAATTATAAATAAATATAGACTCATAAATATTTTGACGAAATATGATGTTAGGGCCGCCGAGAGCCTTACAGGTCCCGATCCCCTGAAGCCAAACTTTTTTTCTAGCCATTTTTAAAATTTTTTTGGCCTTGAACTTATGCAACCAATTCCTATGTGTCGAATTGGTTGTCTCTAAACTCCCTGGCCCTATGAGAAGGTGGAATATACGTGTTTTAGCAGAATATTGATTTTAGTTGTTTCCTTTATTAGAATTTCCAGCCAAAATCTTTAATACGACTCACTTTTTCTAAAAATTATTCTTGTCTTTAAATGTTTTCTGTTTGATAATATTCATTAAATAATTTTTTTTTTTCATTTTAAGATCGTTTCCGGTATTAGTGCTCAACATAAACATGAATTCGAGTTTTAAATGGTGAATTTTGATTATAAATTATTGTTTTTTTATTTTAGTTTCCGAAATAATTATTAAATATATAGGCCCCTACGCCTAATTATATTTTATTTATATTCGGACACCGTTTTCCGTCTATATGTTCCAAAATATTTTATACGCTTCGAATTAATAGCCACATCCCATTCTATCATAACATTAATTATTATTTGAAAAAACAAGACGCAAGTACTGTTTATTGCGTACTAAAGGATTTTATTTTTTTAAAGTGGTTTAGTCAGACAACGAATCGACAATTGTTATTGACTTCTTCAGATTTCTCAGAACAAAATGCTGCTCGCTGAAGGCGTGGGTTTATCTAATTGATAAAAAAACAAAATTTCAGTGTTTGTTATACAATAGTTTCCCCGCTGCTTCCAGTGTTATCGATTTCCAGGTTTCCTCTATTGGAGATGCCGTACAATAATTTCTTCTTTGTTGGTTTCCTTCTTGATGGATAGAATATAGGAAAATCAAAGATCTAGGATTAATTTTTTTTTAATATTTCAATATCAAAATTGGCTTCTTTTTTGTTGAAGTGGTTCCCGACACTTAGGCTTATTGGTTATAGGTATTTAGTGTTAGTCGCTGTATAAAATTTACTTTTTTTAAGCTAAAAATTATTTCATTCATTCTTTAATAGGGAAAACTGTACTTTTTTATCCCTATCTGGTGATATAACTGATCCATGAAAAATAAATATTATAAATTATGAAGATAGGGGGCACCCTGGTGAATATTATTGAGAAGGATGAATAAATAAAATCCGGAGCTGATGATCAGGCAATTTATTTGGATTAACTCGGTCCGCTATAGGTTGACGTTTAGGAGCCAAAACGGCTCCTTCTTCAGGACCATGCGGTGTCAAAAAAAAACAAATGGCCCTTAATTTTGCCATAAAAGGTGTGATTAATGTATTTAGAGCTTGTTTTTTTTTTGACACATGGCCCTGAAGAAGGAGCTGTTTTGGCTCCGAAACGTCGAGTTATAGCGGACGGAATTAATCCAAATAAATTGCCTGATCATCAGCTCCTATTTATTCATCCTTCTCAATATTATAAATCATTTTCTAACTAGTAGAATATAATGAAGGAAATGGTGTATCTCCTTCAAGTTAATTCAGAAAGAGTATTATTTAAAAAAATATTAGAATGTTTTATGAAAGAAAAGTATAAAATGGATGCGAATGATTATTAGCGCAAAATAAATATTTAATTGAGAAAATTCTTTCTTAAGTAATTTTTACAAGTATTTCTTTCACTTAGCTGTTAGCTGTAACGATGACATTCATATTTGCATTTTCCTGACCTATGTCCAATTTCTTGGTCCAATGGTAGTGACGTTGCCTAACGATGGATGATTAAGATTGCAATATTAAAGGAAATTGTCAAAACAAATAAGGAAAGAAAAGCATTTCTAAATTGAAATATCTTCTTATTTTTGCCTACTCTGGCTCGGGTGCCAGATAATTGCCAGCAATGGCGCCCGGGAGTGTAGTTTGACCTTGTCCACCCCTTCCAAACTCCCCTAAAATCTGTATCGATACAATAAAAATTTGTTTATATAATAAATTTTTATTTTATAAAAGAATTTTCCTGGTGCATTTAAATATTCCGTTATTATAGATTAATAATTATTTTCCTTAAGACTATCTTTTGATTGCTTAATTAAAATAAAATAAAAATTTGCCAAGAATTAAGAATTTCTCTTTACACTCAACTTTTTAAAGCTCATCATCGATATTTCCTTTATTTATCGTAAATTGCCTTTTAATATTTGACCTTTTGTCATCTGATATTCTAATGATGAAATACAATCCTAAATTGCTTATACCTGATCTATTTTTATTAACGAATAAAAAAAAAAAATGAAATTAAATGACGTCGTAGAATATTAAAAATTTTAAAAATACGCTCTTTTTCCTTATTTCTTTCGAATTATTTATTGTACTTCGATCCATTCTTAAATAACATTTGCTTAAACATTTTCATTTCTAATAATTCAGAATCAATTTATGTAATAACTTAAGTTTAAATAAATATTCATAAACACGATTATATAGTAAGCAAAATAGTTGTGAATTTATTAATAAAACTCTTCAGTTATTTTAAGTTTTTATATTAATAAAAATAGATAAAGTTAATAAACTTTACCTTGATTCAATAGGTGCTGCAATTACAAGTATGCTTTCAAGTGCACTTACCTCTACAGATTAAAATAGAAAAAAATAAATAGTATTAAAAAAATTTCGTCGTATTTTTATTTTATCCATTTAGAAAGTGAACAAGTTTAAGGCCGATGCGCGGTAGCGTGAGCGAAACTTGGCACAACTCATATACTGCACTGTACAATAATATGTTGTGTGTATGCTTTGGCAGATGAGACAAGGTCCGCTTAGTTAAATTTTCTATTTATTTTCATATTAAAATTAATTTAGAAAACTTGTCTTTCCTTCACTGTAAATATTAATTTATTTACATAATAATATCCTCGGACTCTCTCATTGTAAATACTCAATTCTCATAGCCGAGGTTAGAAGTGTCGATAGAAACTCTACAAATACTATAATTTAATAATACTATAATACAAGTCTATAATTGATGTATAATTGATTATAATCGTTTGTTTGAAGCCCTGTCTAAAGGTAATCAATTCATATTTGATTACTGGGAATTAGGCAACCCAAATAACCAATTCATTTCAGATTAATTGCATCTTTTAGATGAAGAAGTCTTTAATTGTACTTTTTTTAATTTTTCAAAAAACTAAAAAAAAAACCTATCTTTGCTATTAATTTAGAATTTGGATAACAAAAATTTTAAGTTTTAGTAAATTAACGGCGATAGAATTATCGGTGATGAGATACTGATCAACTGAATCAACTGATTCCATAATCAACGCAGGTGTTCCCCAGGGTTCTGTCCTCTCTCCCACCCTATTCCTTATGTACATTAACGATCTCATGGGAGTAACCTCCAACCCAATTCATTGCTTTGCTGATGACAGTACCCTACACTCAGTCAGGACTGGTGAAACCTCATCCACTGGTCGTCTGGGGGCTGTGTCGTCGATAAATGATGATCTTGGTCTCTTGGAGGAATGGGGAAACCTCAATCAAGTAAAATTCAATTCCCAAAAAACCCAATGTTGTTTAATTTCTAGACAAAAAAATAGGATTTGCCCTCCCCTTATTTACAGCAATAATAGCCTCGAGTTCAAAGATTCATTTTCTGTTCTGGGAGTGACAGTTACATCTGATCTCTCCTGGAGCAACCACATCTCTTCTGTGGTTAAATCTACCGCAAGGAAATTGGGTTTCCTATTCAAAACGAAGCGTTACTTTTCCTCCCAACAACTCCTAATCCTCTATAAAGCCCAAATTCGGCCGTGTCTTGAATATTGTTCCCACCTTTGGCGAGGGGCGTCAAAAGACGCTCTCTCCTCCTTGGAAGCCATACAGAGGCGTGCAATTAGACTGATAGGTGATTCTACCCCTTACTGCATCCCTACAGTCACTAGATCATAGAAGAAGAGTATCTTCACTATCTCTCTTCTACAGGTATTACCATGGTCAATGCTCTGCCGAATTAAAATCAATTATCCCACCCAATGCAACATATTCACGGAACACAAGAGAGGCATCTTCCCAGCATCCCTATGCTGTTCAGATCACGACTAACAGAACAAAACAATTTCATTCTTCCTTTGTCCCCATGACCTCCCGTGATTGGAACAAGCTCCCTGCGTCTATCTTCCCCAAAACCTACAATCTTCAGACTTTCAAGTCTAACCTCAACAGGCATCTTCTCAGTTCCCGCAGTTGAGTTTCCCCTTTATGCTTCTCCTTTTGTTTTTATTTTCTTCCTGGCTGCATGTGACTATTGGTCATTATAGGTCTTCGGACCTTATGCACCCATTCCAAAAAAAAAAAAAAAAAAAAAAAAAAAAAAAAAAAAAAAAAAAGAACAATTTTCATAATATTGCCTTTTAAAACATTCAATCGCACCAGAACTCTCTAATGGTGCGTGTACAATAGGTGAGCCTTATTTTAGATTTGTTCGATTTTTTACCGCCCCACCCCAAAAAATATGGGACTGGTTGAAAAAAGATGGAAATATAAAATTTTAGTCCATTTGGAGGTGATTTAGAGGACTATCACGAGGTCTTAAGTTCAAAAAATTCCATTTTTTCATTTTTTTTTTCCTTTGGACAGCCCTAATGCCATTTTTACTAATCCTGATTACAATAAACAAATTTTTATAATATTAATACTTTACCTTTACAAAAAGCATTCATGTGTGAAAATCAATTAAATATTAACGAAATTATTATCAAAAAAAGTTAGCAAAGTCACGTTTCAACCAAATATTGTATAAAAATATTTTCAAGTTTTTTACATATCTACTTTTTAGTCCAGTCGATAAAACATTTTGCCTGGGGATGCCTATCTAAGTTTTCAACCTTGAGGACCTTGGGCTAGAGCCCTGCACGGGTACGGGTAAGGCCGTGGGCCCGTTACCCGCCCGGCCCACGAGCCGGGCGGACTTTGGAGGCCATGAAAAAATTACGGGCGGGTAGCAAGTCTAAATAAACGGGTTCGGGCGGACGGGCATGCAAATGAAATTTTATTTAAAAATTACTAGACATTCGTTCATTCATTCACTATACCTCATTCCGGGCGGGTTAGGGCGGGCCTGAAGAATGGTAAAAAATTACGGGCCGGGTACGGGCGGGAAGTGAAAAAAATACGGACACGGGCCGGTACGGGCAAAAAAAATCGGCCCGTGCAGGGCTCTACCTTGGGCTAACTTGCAACTACTCTAGGGTATTTAATCAGTTAAATAGAGCAAGATCACTCTAGAGACAAAGTCTCGGAGGTGTGTCCTCTGATACTCTAGCTAGATTTATGTCAATCTCGCTAGATGTTAGATTAAATCTCGCTATAGTGCTCTCAATGGTGTGTCCATTTGTAGATTGAGTCTCCCATAACTCTGGCGAGACTAAATCTAGCAAAAAAACTACAGAGTAGGCCTACACGTACTATAAGAGAGGGTAATCCCATACAAACAAATGATCACGCATTGCCTCTTTTGACTAGTTCTGGAGAAATTAAAAATTAATCAAATAGTTTGAGCGACGGGCTCTAAATGGCCTCAGATGCCGAAAAAACCTTAAAGTAAACAAATTGCCTATCAACCAGGAAGCAGAAGAAATCTAATGAAATTATACAACCCATGAATCAATATTATTATAAACAAGTTATGATAGCCCTCTCCATGGACCTTTTTTGTTTGAATTTTCAAAGTATAGAAAATCCTTTCAGCTTTCTCTATTACTCATAAAACTATTATAGGATAAAAATTTTTGCCAGACGCTAAATCTGTTCGCTTATTATTTTAAAAACATGGGCTCGTGCCTGCTCTAGCTGATTTCCAAATTTATATTTGATAAATCCAATAATTTTTTTCATTTTTAGATTTAAAATTTTCTAATAAGAATTTTTTTTTGAATTTTCTTGAAAATCTCTCTTCAGTAGGGATGAAACGATACCACTGAGGTATCGATACTTTTACTCGATACAGGTATCGGTCGCAAAGTATCGAGTACCTACTCGGTATCGATTGAAAAGTATCGATACTTACTCGTATCGGTCAATTTTTTCGTACAATTAGAGATAAGCAAAAACAGTAATAAGAAGGCCTACTGATATTAAAATTATATTTATTGATTTAATAAAAAAATAATTAGTATACCGGTATAGTAGCATATCGAATAGAAGAAAAAAAACAATCAAGATTCCCAGGGATGTTGCAGCCAGAAGATTAAATAAAAAAAAATATTTTATTTTATTTGTATTTGCCGACGTTTCGGTCGCCAATCACGACCTTCATCATCGGAGAACGCCGAGTAGCAAATATATTATATTTTTCTATATATCAAAGTAAAAAGATATTTTATATAATTGCAAGAAATAAACAGTCAAACTATTCCAGGCGCCCACAATTTTGGTGATTTTTTAATATATTCTAACTCCTTGGTCATCTCTTTTGTTCCTTTTTGTTGAATATTAGTTGCTTAACAATCTTATTAAAGAAATTGTGAATTTTGGAGCCGTTGAACCTCTAGTCTGAGATCGAAGGTAGGCAATTTTATTTATTTTTTGTTTGTTTGTTTGTTTATACGCTGATGCGGATTTGATAATTCAATTTTATATGGATAAGAGTGAGGACTTATCGTCCCAATATATGGCTGAAGAGTATAATAACACTGCAAAGAGATTTAAAGGTCTTCAATCTCAAGCTGGCCCGAGCAATTTTGTTTCTAGCCCTTTTTCTCATTATAATGGCGGCTTAGTGTTTCCCAAGTTTTTTATTGTCTCCCATGCTTTAGAGAATAAAAATCTTACAAAGGTTTCGCCGTTTTTAATAAATAAAGTAATTTCCTATAAAGTAGGCAATGTAGCAAATATTAAAAAATTGAGGTCTGGTGATTTGTTAGTTGAAGTTATGAATGAGAATCAGTCTAAGAATATTCAAGAATTGACCCAGTTCGCCCAAGATATACCAATTAAAGTGAAGGTACATAGTAAATTAAATTCTTGTAAAGGAGTAGTTTATTGTGAAGATCTAAAGGACTTCAGTTCCGAAGAAATACTCAATGAGTTGAAATCCCAAGACGTATTAGAAGTTTTTAGAGTTACCCGGAAAATCGAAGGGCAAGTTAGAAACACTCCCACTTTAATTTTAACTTTCAATAAACCTGATCTTCCGGAAAGAATTAAGGTTGGGTTTTATTATTTAAGAGTTAGGAGATATATACCGAATCCGATACGTTGTTTCCGATGTAACGAATATGGCCATTTTCTCAAGTCATGTACTAAAGAGGGGTCTGTTTGCGCTTTCTGTGGGCTTAGTTCACATGTAGGACCGAATGAAATGTGCGATAGAGCTCCCCACTGTGTCAACTGTAATGGTAGCCATTCGGCTCTTTACAAGAAATGTCCTGTATATTTAAATGAAAAAGCCATTGTTAAACTTTCTATGGACGAAAAGATTTCACTTTTTTTAGCTAGGAAAAAGCTTGGCGGACTTTCTTCTAGTCAACCAAACTCTTATGCAGACGTAACGAAGAACTCCTCTAGTCATAACACTACACAATGCGAGTCCTGTGAGGCGTTGAAATCTGTAATTAGCTCTTTGAGTAGTCAAATTAGTCTCTTAACTGAACAAATTAATGTACTTTTGAAAAATAGAGAAATCCCTGTTCTTTCAGAGGTAAAGGAAGTTCATAGTGGTATAAACTCTTATAATTTCAATAATTTAAGTGAAGCTCACGATCAAATTTTCACACATATGTTTACTGAGGACGGAGAGTTAGAAGATATTTCAAATAATGCTCCACAAGAGCATTGTATAAATGAAAATAACACGCTCAATAATGAATTTTTTCCAATAAAACTTTTGATGTTTCTGAAATAGATAATCGCATAAATGATAGCCCAAATAGTGATGTGGTTTTATCCCCATCAATTTATAAGGATAGGTCCCCATTAAAAAAGAAAAAGGTGTACAGTAATAGTACAGTGGAGAATAAAGTAATTAAAAATAAAGGGAAATTTACCAGAAAAAAGTAAAATTACCTGTAATATAAAATATTGGATAGCGTTTCTCAGGAACCTACAAAAGTATATAGTACTTTCGATACATCGTTGCATAATTATTATTTAGAAAAACTACGGTCTGATAATGCCTCTGTCCTTTAGATTTTGTCAAAACGTGAACTTTTTGGAACTAAATGATGGTCGAGGAAATAGAATGTAATGCTGACTCCATCATGTCCCTTTGAACCCGACCTGAAGTTATTATCTACTGCGATCTGCTAAAGAATGCCTAGCATGATACACCCAGTATTGTATATTAATCTCTTTTTTTCTGACTTGATTAATCGCTTTCTAACCCATAAGGTAGTATTCTGTTAATGGTGTTAAGAACGTCTCTGGTGTTGGGTGTGGATATTATGATAGAAATAGGTTGCTTTCAAAATAAATAAGGAGTCGAGTAGTTTTTCCACGGAAATTCAGTTCCGGCAATAGAGATGGCTCTCTCAGCCAATAGCTCAGATGGCTCATCGGTCATTATTGTCTCTGATTCGTCGAGTGCCTTAAAATCCATAGACTTGCTTTTTAGTAACCACCCAATCATAAAAAATATACGTTTACTTTTCAAACTAATAAATAGTTCTGGTGGTGAGGTGATCTTTATATGGGCGCCTGGACACATTGGGATCAGCGGGAATGAGAGGGCGGATATAGTGGCTAGAAAGGGAGCGGAAAATAATTCGATGGACTTAACCTGATTTCGTATGAAGAATATAGCCATGGAGCTTCTTCAAGTGAAATGGAGAGAAAGATGGGCCAACAACAACTGAAAATTGAAAGAGGTGATGCCTGAACTTGGTCGGAAAGTTGACTACTCAACTAAGAGGAAGGAGCAGGTTGTAATTGCGAGACTGCGGATAGGCCATACGCGTTTCACTCATAGCTATTTATTCACGAGGGAGGAACCGCCTTTTTGTTAGTGGTTAATTGTGGCATGGGAAAAATTTGAAACCTTAAGAAGACGAGCTGGATTACATTGCAACTTGGCCGGAAGCCTAAATGAAGAATGGGAGAAATTTATTTTGAAAAGACTTTCAAATGTTTGACAAAATCTAATTTTTTTTTTTTTTTTTTTTTTTTTTTTTTTTTTTTTTTTTTTTTTTCTCTTTTTTTCTAATGTCCATTTGTGTAAATAAATAAATATATGTAGGCATAAAAGCCCTTAGTGGTGATATGCCATTAATATTATAATAAAAAAA